>AYEL01055631.1:0-26691 GCA_000484575.1 Olivierus martensii
TTTTTTTTCTCAAATTTCAAGAGTTCAATCCTTTTTCCTTTAACAAAGAATAACTCTAAAACGAAACAACCTATCTTAATGTGGTAAAAGGCATTTTATAGTAGATATGTTCCTGATTCTGCTCGTGCCAATTAGGGTGCGTAAATAAGCATGAAACTTTTTAACTCGCACGTACACTCTTACCCCGTTCGGGTTAAGTGCGAATAGCTGACATTTTGCACACGTACACTCTTACCCCGTTCGGGTTAAGTGCGAATAGCTGATATTTTGTACGATTTTGTCGCAAATATAAAATTTTCAAGAAATGATTAAACGATATTAACTGTGAAATGCCATTGTTAACAGCTCTGCCAAATATCTATACGATAGGTTGAAATACCTTCGTTTAAAGTCCAACTTTGTAAAAACCGCTCTGCACTTACCCCACTCCACCTTTTTTAAGTAATTAATTTTGTTTCGTGCACTTACCCCACTCCACCACAATGCACACACACACACACACACCCACACACCTACACACACATATATATATATAAACAATACATAATAAACATATTTGTCTTAAAATAAGTATGGATAATATTGAAAACTCAGAAATTACCTAAATATTAATGAATTAGATAAATTTTATTATTAAAATTTTCTTATTTATATATTCTTTTGAAATTTTACTGAAATAGTTTATTCTTTTTCTTCTTGTACTTTTATTAAAGATTTTAAAATCACCAAGTCTGTTATTTTTATGGCATATCTTTGCATTCTTTAACTTATATATTTTTACGTAGTTCGATGGTTTTCAAAATAATTTCTTCGGGTATATAGACTTTAAATTTTATCTATCTTCATTTTCTTGAAATATCTTTTGAAGATCTTCCAACCTTTCTATATTATTCATTCTTACATAAATTAATAGAAAAAGTAAAACGTTTCCTTAGTTATTTCTAAATTCCTCTTATAATTTACCGAAGACGTGAAACTACCTATCTTTTAAAATGGGAAACTATAAATAATCGATATTTTACAGTTATAAATATTTTAATAATTTTTTGATAAAATTTATTGAAAAAATTTAAATAATTGAAATATACAAATTTGATATCTACAACATTTTCAACATATTATTATATTAATTAAGAAAATAAATTTACTCGATGGAAAAAATTAATAAATCCTTTTTCGAAAATACATATAGAGAATAGTTGAACATACCATTTTATGTAAATTTTTCTGATGTGAAGATATTTTTCACGTGATAATATAAAATCAATATGCTATAATTCATTGGAAGTAGATATCCCTGCATAAGTTCTTTGATACTCAAATGTTCGGATTTCAAAGATTTATGCCCTAATTATCAGCAATAAAAACGAAAAACTTCTTTTAAATTTCTAATAATCAGGTGACACTTATGCTTTAAAGCTTTTAATTATTAGTAATACTTTCCGTCAAACATTAATTTTCTTATTTTTGATATAAGTTAAATATAACTGAATATAATACAATAAATTATTTTAGCTGAATAACGCAAATTGATTTATTTTAGACTGATTCAATTTGGGGTATTTTATAATACGAGTAAATACTTATTTTAAATAGAAATGTTGTAAGAAATGTATTAAACTTCCATTATTTATGGTGCGGTTCATTTCCTGGAAGACTCAGGAATGAACATTATATTTGATTCAATTTTTCAGGAAAATTTTGAGCCTGGATGATTGAAACTAATCCTCCATCACTTTCGTTAATCCCATTGCGATTATATATACCCGATAATTGGTTCTTCATTTCAATTTGCGTGCCGCTTTCTCTTGTTTTTGGCTACTCTTCTATCATAAGAGAAAATACTACGCAACGGACTAATCCAGCTCAAAAAAATTAACCATTGATACCTGTAACGGAATCAGCCACATGGCCAAGGATGAGATTCAATGGATTAAACTTGTAAATATCTAAATATTTGACATTCGGCATTGAAACTGGAGCTGCATTCACATGATAAGCCAAGCGTTTATAAAGATAACGAAAACACTGGTAGATTCTCACTATTAATTAGATTCTTCTTAGAAGAAAATAAAAACATTATTGAAGAATCAAATATAATAATTATTTTATTAATTAAAATGATTACGCTTTCTTGTAAAATTAATACAGCATTTATTTCTCATCTTCACTTTATTGGAACATAGTACAGTACATAAATAAAAATACATATTTAAATGATCAAACTGAATATAAGTGTTGGTGTTTTTTTCAACTCAATTCATATAGGACTATCATATAAATAATTATTAAATTCGATATACATAAGTGGATGCTTCTTTCTCAATCAACATCTTCCATCCAATAAAATTGGAGGTTGAAGAATGCGTTTCTAATTAAAGTAAAATATAGTATATATTTCTTCATACACTTATCTTCACACTGAATAAATTTCTTATACAAAACGATAAATTAATCATTAACAATTTCATAAATTCCGGAAACATTTAAAGTATATCAAGGAAAAAAAATGATATAAAAATTATGTACACTGTTATACCAATAAAAGTAATTATTATTATCGTCAAATAAATCAATAATATTAAGAAGAAATTTCAGCAGAACAACGAGTATCCAAACAAATATAATTGGGGAATAAACTTCTTTAATGGAATTATATATGTCGCATAGATTTATATACCTAACAATGACAGCAATTAATTTGTTTTATCATTTCTTCATTAGTTTGTATGTTCATACATAAACTGTTTGATTAGACCCGAACAAAGAATCATCTCCAAACGAGAAAATACTGTATAATGGCAATAAAGAGAAAAACCTGTTTCAACCATCAAACTTTAAACAAAACTATTTATTTAAATACTAATAAAATAATTGTAGCAATCAAAAATAAATAATGCTACGCCATTTATCCAGATAAATATAAATTTAACAACTACTAATTGCAGTCTATATATTTAGTTTTTTTCTATTGTTTTTATCTGATATTTCTAGTAACCTCGCCTAAATAATGCTAAATTTAGTTGTATTAAATACAGAAAAGAAATGTATGCCTCAAAGCTTTCAAAAGAAGAAGCAAAAAGAAAGCAGAAGTTTCATTGAAAACACACGCATTTCAGTTTTAAATTACTTCACTTTCAATGCATATTCTAAATAATAACAGTAACAATGAAATTTAACTTCTCGAAATTTCTAATTAATTGGAAAGATAATATCTATGCTTTAAAATATTAGAATCTTAATTACCAGTTTTGCACAAATGTTAATTTTCTTACTTTATATAATTCAATTCACGACATTTTCTAAAAGCAAGGATATATTTGTTTATAGTAGAATAATTCTTTTCAAAAACAAGAAAATCAAAGATGAAAATTCTTCAAAAATATTTAAACGTTGAGAGGCATAATTCAATACCTAAAGCGATTAAGTGTGGTGAGTTTCAAGCACATTTCAATATTGAAGAACAGATTTAATTTTGCTTTTGGAAATCTGTTATGACGATGTGTCGAGCACTCTTATCTACTATGTAACACAAAGCATAATAGAGTGTGCGAAGTGCAATTTCACTTTAACAGATTACTGTCATCATAAAAGTTTTGATTATGTTGTCTTTCCATTAGTGTTTTCGATATTATTTAAGAAACAACTTATTCTGTATTAGACGACTGCATTTGATTTACAATTACAAGATAAGTCATAACAACACCAAACATACTAAGAAGAAAACTGCGATTTACATAAAACATCTTCCAACCAGTGAAAACGGGAGGTTGATGAAAACATTTCAAATAAAACTGGAATATGTGATTTTGCATAGAATCATTCTGATATTCAACACTTTTCTTATACAGAATTTCACATATCTGTGAATTTGCATCTACAATACTTGAAGCTTTTAAAAAGATTTCTACGAAACAGCCGAGTGGATAAAGTATCCAACAGGAAATAGTTGTAAAAGAAAGAAGTATTTTATCGTTAACCGTGTAAAAATTAACAATAATATCACTGACAAGAAATATGAGTTTCAGCGTTTTTATAACAGTCAATAGAAAGATATTTAATGAAAAAATATCTTCCACTAATTTAGCATTGTCATATACATCTATGTATTTATTTATAATTGAATTTAGTTCAGATGGTGACATATTTTGGATTTCTCTGCCTAGATTCTTTAATCTATTCTCAATCGCTCTATAAATTTCCGCACATAATATCATTTGCATACACATAAATGGATAGACGAAAACCGAATGAAATATTGCACAAATCATTATGATAACTTTCACATTTGTTAACAAGCCAATAAAGTTTTCATATATAGAACCTAAAATCTTAAATGTTTCATAATTGAAGCCGACATACATTATAAGTTGATTAACCCATAAGAAAATCACTTTAAAATAGATTACTCTTGATATTTTTTGTGTTGCATATATTTCCTTATTATTTGAAATTTTGGATAAATTCTCGATTATTAATCGAAGCTTAGTTTGGCGATGATTAAACAAGAAGTACATTATACCTGAAACCAATATTTCCAAAGTACTTATTGACATTCTAAGTGAAACGAACAGAGAATTTTCAAGCATACAAGAGATCATTACATAAAAATATCCTGTTAAATAAAGAATATAAATGATGACAATAATTACGAAAGTACAGTTCATTCTTTTCTTATACAAATTCAAACCCCAGATAGAAAAATTTTTAAAAATTGGATGAAATTTTGTTTTCTTATTCGTTATTATAGATTTCTGGTTGTCTGCTATACGATTATTTCCGATTTTCGATGTTGAATGCATCTTTTATTCCAAAACTTTTCTGAAAAAGAAAAATTGTTTTTGATGTAACTATTTATAATTTAATTAAAATGTAAATTATAATATACAGTATATTTTTTCTTTTATTTCTAAAATTATATTTTTATTATTGACTTATTTTAAATATCATTAAATAATAAATTTGATACCAAATATTCCATTACTGAATTTTATAAATATTCATTACTGATTTGACAGGATTCCTTAATTATTTAAACATATTAATAATTATTTATAAGTAATTATGTTTTCGTTCATCATTACCTGTCAAAATGATTATTGTACATGAAATGGATATGGATAGAATAGCTAGAACGAAGATTTAACTCAAGATTCAACGTTCGGATCAAATTTCAAACTCACTCATTCAAAGTTCTCAATAGTTCAGAAATGATCCGTACTGAAATAATCTGAAATACAATTTTGATATACTATATTTGATTATTCGTATTTTTTATTTTAATTATAATTATGTAAATTAATAATTATAAAACAAAGGAATTTAGAAATTACGTACTGTGCATACACTCTAAACTTGGTAGCATTTATACTTTCTAATTGAGAATCGGTTGATAATTCACGACTATTTGTATATTTTACATATTAAAAAAGAAACAGTTTTGGAAATAACTGATGTTTACTTTCCGAATATATCATATATTTTGGAAGGACTCAAGTCAAGAGATTAAAAGATATATCATAAAATTATCCTCGATAATATAACCTCTATTGTTCAATGTGGCACAGTATTTTAATTAAATCATATGAGACTCATATTAATTTTTTTCATAATTTTTTACGGAACACTTATTGATTTTCTGCGGAACATAGTTTGGGAAACGCTGTCCTAAAGAATTGGTGGTAATATTATGCAATTCTTTGTGATCAGAATTGTAATCAAATTGTTTTCGAAAAATATGTTACCAGTAGAAATACAAGTGAGTTGTTTGTTTAAATTTTATCTATTATAATAAATAAAATATGTAAAGGTGCATAAAAAGATTGTTATTGAATTGTATCAGAAATATTTTTATATTAACGAATAATCTTAAAATGTCACTGATAACTTGAATGCAATTTTATTGATTATTGTGAAGAGATACTGTATATGAATTTATAAAATAAAAATTAAATCTATTATACAGGGTGTTTTCTAACACAAGTACCACCCTTTTCTCTCGGAAACGCGATGATATAGGAAGTAGGGGAAAATTTTGATTACCAAAGTATATCTGAAGAATCGAACGGATATGATAAAAATTTTGTGGGCCCATCGGAAGAAGGGGCACAAGGGGTCAACTATGAAATCTCCAACGGAAACCAATGCCGATTTTAGCATAATTAGATAGAACTGTGAAAAACAAACAACTTTTGTTCTGAAAGATTTTTAATATCATATACGGATTGTGAGATATCACAAAAAATGATGCCGCCGCATGTACCGCCGATTGGGCTATTCAAGCAGATAGGAAGTATGGGAAAATTTTGATTACCAAAGTATATCTGAAGAATCGAATGGATATGATAAAAATTTTCTATCATTACCTGTCAAAATGATTAGTGTACATGAAATGGATATGGATAGAATAGCTAGAATGAAGATTTAACTCAAGATTCAACGTTCGGATCAAATTTCAAACTCACTCATTCAAAGTTAACACAAGTTGTTTTCACAGTTCTATCCAATTATACCAAAATCGGCATTGGTTTCCATTTATAGTTGACTCCTTGTGTCCCTACTTCCGATGGGCCCACAAAATTTTTATTAGTTGACCCCTTGAAAAAATATTAAAAAACTTTCAAACAAAAGTTGTTTGTTTTTCACAGTTCTATCCAATTATGCCAAAATCGGCATTGGTTTCCATTGGAGATTTCATAGTTGATCCCTTGTGCCCCTACTTCTGATGGACCCACAAAATTTTTATCATGCCCATTCGATTCTTCCTACTTTCGATGGGCCCACAAAATTTTTATTATGCCCATTCGATTTTTCAGATATATTTTGGTAATCAAAATTTTTTCCCCTACTTCCTATCTCATCGCATTTCCGAAAAAGAGTGGTACGGGTGCTAGAAAAACCCTATATATACAATATGATATTATCTAATAATATTCTTTTATTTGAAGTTATGATACTTTTAAACAATAACAATTTTTATCATTACTGTACCATAAAATGTTCTCTTTCAGTCGCAATTTTTATTTCTAATAAGACGAACAAAATTTTAAAATGTTTGTTAATGATTATCTTGCGAATAATTAATTATGCTGTTTAAATTATAAGAAACATATATAAATTTCATTTTATCCATAATTCCTTTAATTAATTAATTAGACAAAGTGATGATCTGATTAAGTTTATTTATTCTTCTTAACTAATTATTTAGACTATTCTTTAAATCTTACCTCTCTTATAGCTCTTTTAAAACGTTTGGTAGTTTGAAACTGACATCACCCGGATTTAATGTCTTTTCAACAGCTGTCTGCAACAATTAATCAAAGTACAGTAAATATTAATCCAGATACTTGCATTTAACTTGACAAAAATTTTACATCCTATTTTAAATAAAACCGAAAATCTTATCTGCCTTATCTTTTTCTAGCAGCTCTGAAATGAACGCTAAAAGCAATTACAGTAGGTTATAATGAATCGATAATGCATTAGAATGAATAAATAACTTACAGTTTACTTGGTTTAATGAAATATTCAGAAAACAAACTATGTAAATATTAATTAGAAATTTTGGTCTATTTTTCTTGTGATCAATATTTCCAAAATTTATGAATATAATAAAATTTTCATTGTAAAACGTTCTTTTTAGGTATTTTTATTTAAATCGCCAAATCTCATTGAAGATATTTTTGGCAGTGAACACTTCAGAATCCATTAAAGTCCTACTATCAGTATCATTTTTTAGTAACAGATATCGCTACTTTCCACTCAGGTACAGTACTAAGTGGCAGGGGACGAAATAATCCCTTCCACAGGCTATCCATCTCTCGGAGGTGGATTGTGGAGGATGGAAACCAACCCCTTCAAAATATTTGTAACAGGATCGGGGCCGGCTAGGCGATCCCCGTCCTCAACAGTCTGCTTAATCCCTCTGCAGGATTGGGAGGCCTGTTTAAGGGATTGTTTCGCTCCATTACTTAGTATTCATAAAGAATGGAAATGACTTCATTTTGTTTTTAAAGTTGAGGTGTCCTGCTAGCGGGAATTCTAAAAGGAAGAGCTCGGCTGTGACGACACTGTATCAACAGCCGGAGCAGACGAGAAAGGGGGAAGAATGATGTGGTAAAATTCCCCAAGCCCGGAATATCATCCCATAATTTGTCTTTTATGCGCTAATTAACAGTAGAAGACGGTGTGGAAAATTTTTCCCGTTACCAGCGACGTCTCTGGAAGTCCCTGCCATTAGCCAGCCACAAAAAAATCTCGAATTTGATCACAGTTCCTTATCAGTAATCAAATGAAAAACTTTCATTCTGTTCCTCAAACAACACTCAAAGTTCTCACATGCAATGCGAAGACTCGATAAGTGCATGCAAAGCGCATACTCTCCATATCTTTTATAACCAGTCTTGATTTGGCTACGTATAGTCGAACGAAGATTGCCGCAGACTATCTTGGAGATGGTGACAGTCGATGCCATAAATCGATCGGACTCAGGCGCCTTGTCACAACTGACTATGCTCCGGAAAAATTCAGAGTTTATTAACATCTCATTGGGAAACAAGAGCCAACACCATGGTCAAAAATGAGATGAATCCCATTTACCTTGCTTCCATCCTGAAGAATGGAGTTCAGATCCAGATTTTCTCTATAAATGTCGGGGACCTCACCACTATGAACCTGACGTCTGATCCCAACAGGGATATGAGCTTCCTTAGTGGGCCGGCTGTAATATCGGCCGTATTGGCCGGGTGGAAACACTTCGGCTTTCCACTCTGGAGGATCAGGATAAGATTCTCGATTTCCATCTCTTGAAAATGTTTACCACCCAGCCCACAATCCGGCTGATCCCTGGCAGTGGTGGTAATATATATATACAGTAAGACCGCGTTTAACATGGGGGATACGTTCCAAAAAACCAAGCACTAAACGAAACAGCATTAAGTGAGGTCATCTTAACACGTAAACTATAAGGATAGGTGAAACAGGACAGTGAATAAAAAATATACATACCATTTTTTTATTTTATTTTGTAACATGTATTATTATTATTGTATTGCAGTAATTATAGACAGTTTTTAATGTCTATAACTAATGTAATACTATAATAATATCGATTTGTATTCGTAAATGACACATGAAAATCAAAAATATTCGAGTACATAATTTATGTTTGTGATAAGGAAGGTTCTTCCTCATTTGATATTTTTGTTTCTCGTTAAAAAGTCATCTAATACAGTTTACCTTTTCCACTTTCGTTCAGCAAGCAATTGTCGATAGCAAGACATCGCATCCTTAATACTTCGCCTTGCCTTTGAACGTCTATCATAATTTGGATCATTTGGTATAAACTGATATCAAATGCACTGCGAGACGACATAGGAATCTCAAAGCAACAAATTCGTGCGATTTCGGATTTATGTGAAAAAGTAAATCAATAAAAAATATAGAATTAAAAAACCGCGTTATATCGAAACAGCGTTAAGCGGGATCTTACTGTATATACACTGACGGAAAAAAAAATCCCAACACCAAGAAAGACTTGTGTTAGATAAACAAAATTTGGTAGGCGTGTTTATACATCTGAAAGATGACATCGATTTTTCGTTTTAATAATTTATTGAATATAATTAATAAAACATAAGTATTATTGCTCTCTATTTTTGAACAGAAGAAATGTTTATTAAAAGAACTTATTTATATATCAATATTTATAAACAGATTGTACACTTTGATTATGAATTTTGAGAAAATAAAATATGACTTTGATCAAATATATTGCAACATAGGATTAACAATTATATATATATATGAACTGAGTTTTGAGTAGTTGGCATATATATATATATTGGAAAGTTTTTCATTTCTCACAATACAGCAAGGATACTATTTATGGAATAATGAAGATTAAATCTTTAAATGAAATGATCGCTTTAGCTGACTGTAAAACATTGATTGTGTCAAAGCAAAAACATACAGGAAAACTGGCTTTATGTGGCGATTTTTGAGAATGATCAAAAATATTGAAGTATTGAAAATTTGGGTTCATTCTGTTATTCTTTCTAATATACAATACGGCCTACCTATCTATAGCTCTGCATCAGATACACAGATTACGAAAATTGATAAGGCTATTTACCACATTGTGAAAACTTTATCCAATATTTTTCATTTCTCACAATACAGCAAGGATACTATTTATGGAATAATGAAGATTAAATCTTTAAATGAAATGATCGCTTTAGCTGACTGTAAAGTTATAGTTAAATATATTAATGGACTTCTACTACCTGACATGATTTATTATCATGTACCTCAATTTTATTCTAGAAAGAATGATTTTCTATTTATTTTCAAATTTCGCACTAACAAATTTCGTAATTCATTCTACATTAGAGCTGCTATTAACTTTCATAATTTTGCTATTAACTTTAATATATATTGTTAGGTTATTGATTCCAAATTTCGCACTAATAAATTTCGTAATTCATTCTACATTAGAGCTGCTATTAACTTTAATAATTTTGCTATTAACTTTAATATATATTGTTAGGTTATTGATTTGTGTATTGGGTGTTGTGTTTCTTTTTTGGGGGCTCTATTGTACATATGTACGCTCAGAGTTTATAAATAAATAAATAAATAAATAAAAATATAAACATAAAAACTTGCAACTAATATAACAACATAGTATTTTCCATCAGAATGAGATCGATCTATTCGATTTATCATCGATTTTTGGAAGAAATAAATGCCAATATTTATTTCTTCCAAAAATTTGTATATTATATATTTATGCCAGTATTTCCAGCGAAACATTTTAATTAGAGATCCCTTTATGAATGAGAAACTGTTTCGGTCTAATTGTATTCTTACATTGATACAATTATAATTTACTCATCATTTTAATCTAAATTTGAATTCTAATAAATTATACACAAAATTTTTCAGAACAATATTATTAAAATATATCAGAAATTTTTATTCTGTCTGTATAGCCGTCAAGTGACGAACCCACAGATTTTTTTTTGCATACCCAAAGACTACACAAAAAAAAACATTGCTTTAGATTAAATGTTTGAACGTATTAATACATGCATATACTGATTTTAAGGTAAGTCATTTTTTATTTCTCATAATTGCATAGCAGACTTTAATTAATATTTATCTGGCAAATCTTTTAATTAAGTCTTTTGTTATATCTAATAATTCTTTCTTAGATATCTAATCTTACATAAATAGTACAGTTCTTAACTTATATCTACAATATTTTATTTTTATAAATCTTAACGAAAAATTTGAAAATTATAAATAACCATTAGATACATTATTCTGAAAAATATAACTTTGTTAGCTAAAATACGCGGCGTTGCCGAATTATTGTTTATAAATCACATAGTAAAAATAATTATTGAAAAATGATTGATAAAAAGACAATTTAAAATCTATTTCATAAATGATATATCATCAATATACAATATATCGTATATATAATCAATAACAATGCTATCATGACATTTACTTCATATGAGAAATTAGTTTTTTGTTATAATATAGAAAAATAATAGTATTTTTTTAAGATAATAATATACAAAAGGTCATGCACACGTGCAGAAAACCAGCACTTGTTTAACAGGTGCTTGGCTCTTTGTTTAATTTACCCAAGAATTTATTTGCCCATGTTATAAATGGTCGTGGTCCATTCAGGAAACGCTGAACACCAATTTTTTTAATGCGAATGAGTGACAATATTTTAATTTTACATATAATTTATATTATTATAATGCTCGGTTGAAATACATAATTATACCATGACCATGATGTGGCATAAGAATAGATTTGGTAATAAAATGGAAATTTTCTATATGCTATGAATTATTTCTTTATGTGTTATTTTAAGTATTATTTGTTTATTAGCTAGTGAGAATCCATAAATTATGTCACGCTTTAGGAGTAGAGTATAGATTTGAGATGATAAATAACGTAGGGGAAGAGTTCTGTAAATTATGACGTCACTCTTAAAATGGTTAATGCTTGCATCTTTATAATTAAACCATATTTTAGTTATATAATAAAATATAAAATATATATGTGTAATTGTTAGAGAAATAAATGTAACACATGGAAATACCTTTGTTATAAATCAGGTCTAGCCAATCCAAATTGTTTCTCCTATCACTTGGAGAACAATGTTGTAATAATCAGTCATAGTATGACGAAAAGTTTGAAAGGGATAGAGATTCAAAATGCCTTTGAAATAATGCAACGTGGCTTATGGACACTTCCCAGATTGTCTATCGCCATGTTGAATATTAATATAAATGAAAATTACATTTAAAATTGCAACAAATAAAAATTTTCATATATTACTGCTTTTCGTGTAATTTTAAATATTACTTAGTAATATTATATAATAATGGATAAACATATAGTAGTTTACATCATGATGAATAGGATAACTTGATAATAAAATGAGTTTTCCATATAAATTCTTCCTGTGATAATATATAAAGAAATTTCATTTGAGTTATGTAATATGTCACCATCGTACTTATGGATATAGAACAGGCTTAACTTAGCTGCAAATTCAAAATACACCCTTTAAAATAAAACATCCAATGATTAGGTATGATATAGAGATACTGATTGAACACAAATTGATAGTGAACAGTATCCTGTATCACAGTGGTTGAGAACGACTATGCTGTGGCACATTAGTGTGCTGCCAAACCTTTGAAGGTGTGCCGCAAAAAATTAAGAAAGAATTGTATTTATGTAATTGTATGAATCATATATATTAATAGCGAAACATGGTTGGCTGGATATTCTTTTCTGCAGTCGAACCACTGCAAAGATTCCTATAAATAGGGTATTGTTAGAAAAATCAAACCCTATAATTTCTGAGATAGCAAAAATTTTTGTCGTTATTGAAAATTTAAAAATTAAGGAATAAAATTAAATTAAAATTATAAAGATAAAAAGACAAAATCCGCAGGTGACACTATAACTTAATAAGGGCCACCATTTAATGATCCCGTGCATCAGTATGTCATAATCTGAATATAATAAATACAAAATAATCTGTTAATAAAAATTCATTATTAAATCTAAATTATTATTTAATATACTTAGGTGTGCCGCCAAATTTTAAAATATTAAAATGTGTTCCTCATTTAGGTATGCCGCCAAATTTTAAAATATTAAAATGTGTTCCTGAACGTGTGCCACCAAATTTAAAAATATTAAAATGTGTTCCTCAACAGAAAGATGTGCCACCAAATTTTAAAATATTAAAATGTGTTCCTCAACAGAAAAAGTGCTGCCAAATTTTAAAATATTAAAATGTGTTCCTCAACAGAAAAAAGGGTAAAAAGCACTGCTATATCATAATCAATAATAATTGTTTTAGTTAAGTAATTCTATAAATATCCAGTAGCAGTAATGCATGTTATCTGTTGCCCCTTACTTTAACATTTAGCGCCATCTACCGATACTTATTGTCATAAAATAAATAAAAATTGGGTCCCAAGATATACACATAACCTGTATTTTATAAGTAATATAGATTTATATTAATAAATTTGTTCATAATATTAATAAAATATAGTATTATGAAACATTCCATTTCATAATATTTTGATTTATTTCAATAGCAAACTAATAATCAAAATGAAAATTAATATTATTATAAATACAGCGCCATGTAAATAGCAGAAATTTTATAATTTGCAGAATAGTTCGTATTGATAAAATTAAAATACAAAGCGGTCCTTGCAAACTAATAATCAAAATGAAAATTAATATTATTATAAATACAGTGCCATGTAAATAACAGAAATTTTATAATTTGCAGAATAGTTCGTATTGATAAAATTAAAATACAAAGCGGTTCTCTAATTACGAGTATTCTAATTACGAGCATTTGTATTAACAATAGTGAAATGTCATTTTCATATTTCACGAAATTTCAAAAACTCTTCGATAATTTTAAGTAATATGAGAGTAAAATACTCTAGCAACCAAAATTAAAAAGTTAATTAACATATTATGGCAATATTTCAAGATGATGGCAATTACAAACATCAAAAACATTCCCCGTTTTATATTCGGAATACCCTTCATCAAGATCTTGTTAAATAAGAAACTTTCAATTGGCCAAATGTTGAAATATGTTACAATATACAGTATATAAATAATTTAAATACTTTTGGAGTCAAACCAACAGCAGTATCTGAATTATGAACAATTTGATTTACAATGAAAACTTAGGTATGAATTATGTTCGTAACTAGAAAAGAACTTGTATTATTGTACACAATTATAATAAACAAAAATAAAATAAAAATTTACATGTGATGTTAATATAAAAGTATTTTATATTTACAAGAACTGCACATATTCAAGTTATGAAGTACAAGTGACGAAGTTTACATAAAAAGATATCTTTTTTTTTAAATATTTATGGAAAAATTTCGAGTTTTCGATCAACAATATATTTGTTAATAAACAAACAACAAATATATTATAAAACTATATAAAATATAGTATGTATTTAACCCTTCTGAGTTCATCATAAGAGCAAATTTCAAGTTATGCTCTTCTGAAACTGAGGGCATTTTGTACCTCTATTTTTTATAAAACTAAAATTAGTAAAGGATGCAAAAACAATTTTTACATAAATATTAATATGTAAATATAAACTTTAATAATTTTATATTGAAATACAGTATTTAAAGAACATGATAAAATAATATTTAATTATATTATATGTATATTATTTTAAAATACCATGAAATTATTTAAATTATAATTAAGAAAATTTTACATAAATGATATTTTTTAAATAATTTTAAACACTGCTGAATTACTGGATGCTATAATATGCTATACTAATTTTATATTTTAAAATGATATTTCATTTAACATTCAAAACTTAATTACGAATTATTACAAATATAGAATTCAGATGAAATTTATGTGAATGAAATTTGTTAAATATTTACCTTAATATTTAAATATATTAAATAATAATAATTCATTTCAAAATGATAGATAGCTAGAATAAAAACAAGAAATTCTTTGATATCCAAATATATACCGGGTGTTTTCTAGCACCCGTACCACCCTTTTTTTCTCGGAAACGCGATGAGATAGGAAGTAGGGGAAAAAATTTTGCCAAAAGATACCTTAAATCAAATGGGCATGATAAAAATTTTGTGGGAAGTAGGGGCACAAGGAGTCAACTATGAAATCTCCTATGGAAACCAATGCCGATTTTGGTATAATTGGATAGAACTGTGAAAAATAACTTTTGTTTTGAAAGTTTTTTAAATATCGCTTACGGATTGTGAGATATCACAAAAAAAAGAAAGATGCCGCCGCATGTACCGGCGAAATTGGGCTATTCATGCAGTAAGAAGAATAAAAATCGGACAGAGGGCATTTGTGTTCATTGCCAAACATTATTGAAGCAGCAAAGAGCAGTAATATGAATTCTGGTACTCGGTAGTAGTACTCGAACCGCAGGTGTGACAAGTCTCGCCATCACAGTTCAGCATGGAGCCGTACTCAAGAACAAGGACTAGACTTGTTTCAGCCCTTTATGAGTGCCATGGATACACAGATGCCCTATGTCAGATTCTTCCTTTTATTATTGCTTGAATAATCCAATTGGCAGTACGTGCGGCGGCATCTTTTTTTTCTGATATCTCACAATCCGTAAGTGATATTAAAAACACTTCCAAAACAAAAGTTGTTTGTTTTTCACAGTTCTATCCAATTATGCCAAAAAATATTAAAAAACTTTCAAACAAAAGTTGTTTGTTTTTCACAGTTCTATCCAATTATGCCAAAATGGCATTGGTTTCCATTGGAGATTTCATAGTTGACCCCTTGTGAACCTATTTCCGATGGGCCCACAAAATTTTTATCACGCCCATTTGATTCTTCAGCGTGTACTTTGGTGATCAAAATTTTTTTCCCTACTTCCTATCTCATCGCGTTTCCGAGAAAAAAGGGTGGTACGGGTGCTAGAAAACACTCGATATATATGTAAGTGGGCTAAGATACTGAATGTAGGCAAATAGTAATAAAAATAATTGCTTCATTATTGCTATAACTCCATATGCATGAATATGCATATGGGGCATATTCATGCTTCGAAGATATGCATATCCATATTCCGGAATATGGATATGCATATCATTTTCCACTCAGATAGA
Source organism: Olivierus martensii (assembly GCA_000484575.1). Classification (NCBI taxonomy): domain Eukaryota; kingdom Metazoa; phylum Arthropoda; class Arachnida; order Scorpiones; family Buthidae; genus Olivierus; species Olivierus martensii. The sequence goes on from AYEL01055631.1 coordinate 16,215, forward strand.
GTATGTATATGCATTCTATTTCCACTCAGATAGAGTAGTAAGTGGCGGACTAAGAAAACCCTTCCATAGATTGACTATCCCTGAGCAGATTCAGTCGGATTGTGGAGCACACATTTCAGTCGGATTGTGGATTGTGGATCAATGGATGGGACGAGAACCCATGAATAAATTTTCAAAGGGATTTCTGGAAAATCAAACCAGGTTCTTCAGAGTAGAAAGTCGAAGCGTTTCCACGGACCACCCCAGCCAACATCATAAACATATAATTTGATATTTGTTACTGTGATAAGTCAGTTTGTTATGTTGAAAAAAGCATAATGTTTTGGAAAATATCAATGAAAATTAGATGCAGTAATAAGTACATTCATACATAATTAGCGCTTTAATTTAGATGTTTCTTGTTATCACCATTTAATTCAAATAAATTTTTAACATGAATAATGTTATAAAAATAGCTGCATTCGAATTCTTTCAGTTATAAAGAAAGCATTTGAAAAATAATGTATAGAATATAAATTTATAATATATTGAATGTTATTACTCTCATAAAATTAATATTTCCGTTTAACTATTTATACTGTAATATAAATTGAATTTGTCCATATATGAAATATTTACAGAAACATATAAATTACAGCATTCATATTTCTTGTAATCATTTCTTCCTATCCAACGAATATACCTCTAGACTTTGAAAACGCAGAGTGATCTCAATACAAGATTGCGACAGTTGCAATCAATTATAAACGTGGTTCAAAATACAGTATTAAAAAGTATATGATTGAAATTGTTTTTCGTATAAGAATAATATATAAAATCAATTGAAAAGATATTTCAAAGGAAAATCGATTTTTTTTTATAAGTATTAATGAAATTAATGAATACTTCATCAGAAATATTTTAAGTATGATAAGTCTGGGATAGATGGACCACCTATATAATTTTTTAAAAATCATTAACATAATTTGTTTATGTGTCTTTTACATTTATATTATTATTAGCTGTTATTATATGTCGCCAGAATATCCTATTGCAGTGGTGTTCAACCATTTTTACTATGCGAGCTACTTTTTTATACTAACAAGTAAGTTATTCGGCGATCTACTCTCTTATAAAAATCACGTCCCCTCAACCTGATATCTGATTACGTACAAATATGCAGTTAAATGCACCACACTCACTTCGGACGATCCTCTCTCCCAGTCCTAAAAACTTTATTTGTGTATTTAAAAATTTATATATCATTTTTAATTATTTTAATTTAATAAATATATTGAAATAAAATATTTATTTCTGTATTTTAGAAAACAAAAGTTAGAAATGATAAAAGATTCATAAGTTACAGAAAATGGTGGTTGTTTAAAAAGTTAATGTGAAAATTTGGCATTGTTTGGAGCTGGCAATATTTTCATTGTCATGTTGATATGAAGTAGCCAATCACAGACAATCATTCAAATGATCATTTGCTTTCTTGATTTTTATTTTTTTACGTTCATATTTGAAAAAGCGGATTCTGACAAGTAAGTCGATCCGAAACACGACAGAAATTTTTGCTCAATATCAGTTAATATTGGAAACGTTTTATGTGTATACTTCCAAATGATAAGAAAATTAGTGTTTTGAAAATTTTAACGAAAAATAAATAAACAATAGCAATACACTTAAAGATAATTAAAAAAGTGTCTACCTGTATTTATTTCTATATTTTGGAAAACCAAAGTTAGAAAAAACAACAAATTGATTGCAAACTCAAGTTACAGGAGGAAACACTGGTTGATTAAAAAAATGTTAATATGAAATTTGGCATTGTTTGAAGCTCACAATATTTTCATAGTAGGTTGATATGAAGAATTGGCCAATCGTAGACAATCATCCAAATGGTCATTTATAATTTGGTTTCTTGATTTTTTATGATGTTCATATTTGAAAAAGTTGATTCTGACAAAAATATTGATCCAAAACACAACAATTTTTTTGTGCAATATCAATTAATATTGGAAATTTTTCATGTGTATACTTCCAAATGATAAGAAAAATCACTGATTTGATAATTTTAATGAAAAATAAACAATAGCAATACACTTAAGAGAATTAAAAATAATACAAAATAATGATAAATAAAATATTATGTTTTCAGTTTTAATGAAATAAGCAAGAGATCGACCAAAAATCCCTCCCCGATCGAAGGGGTTGAACACCCCTGTCCTATGGCTATTTTTTAAAAATGGTATTGCTAGATATATATATATAAAATATACTTAATTCTTAAAAAAGGATCCATCTCTCCCGAATTTACCCTATAAAATATTTTGAGTATTACTAAATACCATAAATAAATTACAATATTATGAATTTTACATTTATATGCTTATTCTTTTAATTTTTACAAATTTATTTACAAAAAGGAGATAATTTGTTTTTATTTTGTATTGAATTTCGTTAATTAATACTAGGTATAATATAACAGCACCAGTTATAACTTTCGCTGTATATTAAAACATTTTCCATCCAGTAAATACTATTGGTTGGTGTACACATTACAAATGAAATTGAAAAACATACACTAGTATCGATTCATTTCACACCATTTTTCATTAAATTGTTTCAATTTTGGAAAGAAAAGGATCAAAAAATATTTGACTGTTTATTTGCAAAATGGAATAAAAGGGTATACTGAATATGTAGGTCCATCTATTTATCTGTTGTCTGTCCTGAAATAAGAAACAGACGTAAATATTATCATTAACACATGAATTTTATCCTATTTGGATAAAACTCAAAGATATGATTGGGAATCATTATTGAACCTAGCTTGTTGAAAATGTTCAACATTAGCTCAGCATTACTGACATAACAAAAGGAAATTTTTTTAGAATATTTCCTGGTAACGGCTCTCGAAAACATTGTTCGATTTTAATGAAATTCTCTTACATTATGGAGACGATTTTAGGAATCACATACATTAGGTGAATTATTTCAGAAATATTAAATGAATATCATTCTGCAATGAATTGTTATTTTTAGTATAGGGCCTACTTAAATAATAATTAATTATGATTATAATGAATTTAAACAGATTAGAATATTCAATAAATTTCATTCATTCGATGTCTATATAAATCCTTTATTTGTAAATATATGTTAATACATTAAATATATAATTATATTTAAATCGATCCTAAACTGATAAAGATGATTTTATGAAAAGTTCATAGCACATAATAAATGAAACCAAATCGCACGCTATAACACAGAAAATTTAATAAACTGTATTTACATTGTAGTGTCGAACACAGAACAAAATATTTCATTAAATATATGAAGGTAAAAACATCATTAAAATTTAATGAAGGAGATGTAGAATTCAACATGCAACATCGTTAAGTAATTTCTTCAAGATTTATATTTTTTAAAGTATTAATTTGAGTGAACATTAGTGTCTTTTGTATTCATTTGATACAGCATTAACATATAAGTAATTATTACGCTGGCGATACTTAAGAGGAAACTTCTTTGTACAACAAACATCTTCCATCCAGTAAATACCGGAGGTTGATGTACGCATTTTGAATAGAAACAAAACAAATATTTCTGCATGTATTCATCTTCACACTGGACGAATTTCTTGAATAGAATGGCAGCTAAATTATTTACAGCTTCATAAATTTTCGTAGCATTTGTTAGAATTTCAACAATGAATAATGATGGAAAAATTAGCCACACAATTGTATTAATAATTATCATAGTTTTATACTCATAATTATCATCAAATAAATCATTAACAAAGAAAATAAGTTTCAGCATAATCACCGATGTCCATACAAATATAACTGGAGAATAAACTTCATCGATGGAACTACACAAATCGCATAAATCTGTATACTTCATAATGATAGCAATTAATTCGTTTTTCGTCATTTCTGCTCTATATTGAATGTTCTTATATAAGGTGTTTAATTTTAATCTAATCTGCTTAATTATTCCCGAACAAAGAATCATCTGCAAAGGAGTAAATATAGCGGCAGTAAACAAAAATCCTATTTCTTCTAATATATTGTAAACTAAACCATTCATTCGAATACTACATACATCAACTGTTTTAATATCAAAATAAAGGTAATAATCAACAATAAACATGACAATGACATTTATCCAAATTAATATAACTTTCGCCATTACTACATTACATTTATTTTTTCTCTCGTTTTCATCTGATATTTCAAATAACTGAGAGTAAATATTGCTAATCTTAGTTTTATTGAAGACAAAATATAGAAGAGAAGCATATGCAGTGAAAGTTTCGAAAAACATGACCAGAATTTTTGCCGAATTAAACATAGATTCGCTAAATATTTTTGTTATTATTTCGCAACTGGACATTATCGTGTACAATGAAAGAATCGTCATGACGATTATGGCATGACAACTCCAAGTCTTACTATTAAATTTCAACCCGAAAATATTTATGTTTCTCAATAAGAAATGTAAATTGTTGGTAGAATGAGTCCATATATTTTGAAAGGTTGAGTTTACTCGGTTTTTAAATGCACAATTTCTTTTTCCTTCCATTCTTGTGCCTTCTTTTACATTTATATGGTTTCCTCTCTAAGTGATTTTCTGTAAGAATAAATTTATATGTAGACATTAAAAAAATTATATGAGCATCATAAATTAATACATTTTTAATATCTAATTTAGCTAAAGTTTTTCTTCTTAAAATTTCCCAATATCTTAATGATACAATTAAAAATGTGAATAAATTTCTACACAGTTTATTTTAGTTACAGTGTGAGTGAATCTTTGCGGAATATGGAATGGTTCCATTTCTTATTATCTATATTGAGATGGAAAGCGACATAAGAAAGCGAAGAAAAAGTATCCTTCACCTATACTAATACATATAAGATATATCTGTTATATACTTTATATTCTAGCATATTGGAAAGTATATAAATATATAAAGCAAGTTTAAAGTATATATTCATCGTTGCTTTTTAAATATTTGAAAAAATTACCAAGATAATTTCATCTAAACGTTCACCCTTTCATTTCTTATCCTATACTTTACATAACATTATTTCCAGAATGTATACACGCCTAATTTCTGACAAATTTACAGTAAATTATTAATAATAAGTTTTATAAAAAAATCAGATATATTATTTCCTTTATTTTTCATTATAATAAAGTGAACTACAAATGATGCCTTATAAAAAAACTAAAAAATTTATCCATCTTACCTCCTTGTTTGGCTGTTCTGAATAAAATTTCTTGCAAATTTATCTGCAACTCAATTAGTATGGATGGGAATATTTTCACTAGGCTGCTATCGATAAACACTGTTGATTTTAATAACTTTTTTGAACAATAATGAATTTGTAGAAGTCCGTTGTTTATTAGCTTTCGTGAACAATTTCATCTTGTTGTCTTAAGAGCTAAAATCAATAAGTGTAGTAAACAAGAAAATACAGCATAAATTTTAATCAACATAAAAATTAATTTGTATCATCTAATATGTTGAAATTACATCAAATACAGTACTATATAATTAGGATATTTGTTACAATACAAATTCCGCTATTTGGTTGAAGTTATTCTTTATTTTTTAAGCTATTAATCAAGTAGCTGCTTCTCTCTGTAACAAATCTAAATTTTTAATATTGTACTTCTTTTACTTTTTATAATAGGCGAATTTGTTAATTTCTTGGTAATGTAACTAAATTATTATTTTGATATTTGATTTGTTCGAATATCATTCATTTTTAGATGAAAAACATTTCTTGCAGACAGATAGCTGGTGATATTATGCTAACATACCAACAAATACGAATTTTCAGGCTGAATGGAAATTTAAAACAAAATATTTGCTTTCATTTTCCTTCAGTTCCTTTATTTTGTCCCACTAGACTAAAATTTAAAGAAGTTTCTAATAACATAATAAATATAAACATCTAGATTCGTCAAAATCGGTTTGAACTATGTGATCTACAGAGAAATGTATAGAGAAGAAAATCATCCTCTTCTACATTTCTTCATTTTAGCAGGAATGTCTCAAAATTTTTAGAAAACTTTAAATGAGTTAAGATATATATATATTCTAAATTTGGTCAAAAAATATTGAACAATGCAATCTTTAGAAGTATCTACGAAGAGGAGCAGGAGAAGAATAAGAAATATGACAATATTTTGCTGATGTTTTCTATTTTCAAACTGCTCTAGTAATTTTATTAATTCATATTTTGAAATAAGTAAGTTAAGCTATAAATATTTATCTCGAATATAGATATCAGAGTAACAATAATCAACTTGTCACGAAAGTTGCATCATGTTCAATTTTGCGCCGAAATAATTATTTTAATAAAAGACAGTCAATTATGATTGTTGTACATGGCTTATTCTATTATCAGTTAAGTTTTCGAAAGCACATATTGTATACTTTATCGACAAAATATACTATCTCATTTGAACGTGAAGATAATATATTAAAAATAAATTAAATTTGCACTGATTAAATTTAAATAAAACAATTCTGAAGTTAATTATATATATATAAAACTAACTAAAGCAATAAATTTACTAATAATTATTATTTAACGTAGAAATTATGTAACTACATCAGAAAACTGACCAGTTCATCCATGTATTCAGAACAAGTTTGGATGATTATTGCAAAAGTACTGTATCATTATTTAATTTTATACCTTTATCCTAGAGATATGACTACTTTTACACTTTCTCTGTAAATATTTCCATGTTTATTCTTATCGATCGCATAAAAATTTGTTCATTTCCACTATTTCAAAAGTACTGTATCATTATTTAGTTTTATACCTTTATCCTAGAGATATGACTACTTTTACACGTTCTCTGTAAATATTTCCATGTTTATTCTTATCGATCGCATAAAAATTTGTTCATTTCCATTTTGAAAACTTAAGAAACAATATAAGTATTATGAGTTATCAGTAAAATGCTGTTTATTATTAAATTTCAGTATCTTAAAAGTTAAACATTTTCAACTTCGTTTTCAGATCGTAATTCTATCATATTATAAACGGAAACAAAAATCCGATATTTTTTTTAGTATTGTTTGTTTGATATTTTTAGATAGTTGGATTTCAAATCATTTTGCATATTTCAAATATTCAACATATCGAAATAAAAGAGATTATGTTAGGTTAGTCAGGGCCGTAACTAGGACGTGGCGAAAGCGGCATTCGCCACGGGCGCAAAGTTTTTAATTGATATCCGTTATTTGCGGGCAAATGACTTTTTTCGATAAACCGTATTCGTTCGTAGCCTTAACCGACTTTTTTCGTTCATAGACATAGCGTTATGTTTTTCTTTAATATTATTTCTTAGAAGAGGTAATTCATGGATAAGACTGGCCAAGTTTTACCCCAAACAAAGCAACCAGATCAAGAATGGGTGCTATTTTTATTGATAAAGTAAATATTTATAATGAATTTTTTGCCTCTTCAGTGAAAATTCATGGAAAGGCCTAAATAAAAATAATAAAAAAGGATTTGTCAAATCTATTTGCTCATTCAAACAAATATCTTACAGAAGATTTAAAATCAACTCATTTTGATAGAGATAATTCAATTTCAGCATTGTTATCTTTAAATGAAAAAATGGGGGATGCAAGTTTCACCCTTGCCCTGAGGTTAGTTGTGTTAAGCGCCATATCGCAATGAGGTATTCAGTCTGGCTGCGGCTACTTATAGAGCCCATCACAAGCTGGCCAACACTAATTGTGAGGTCAGCCATAGGTGTTGGCCAACAGAAAGTTGAAACCAACCATGGGTGTTGGTCACGGAAGGTGAAGGATGGAATTCAACGGATTAGACCCAGATTCATCCTGAAAACAGGTATGGGCTTCGGATTTCAATCCAGATTCTCCAAACTGGAAAGCAAGTGCTTTGCCACGCGGACTGTGGGTCGAACTATATCGAAATAAACATTGGAAAATCAAGAATATATTTCTTATATGTAATCTTTGATAACTTCTTATGAAAATAATCTTAATTGATAATTTAATCTAAAAATAATAAATAATTAATTTAATAACCTAATTTCTAAATACCATCAAATCAGTAAAAGAATCGATGGATTATTTTAGAATTAAACTAAGGCTATGGTTCGTTATTCATCGGTTCTCTCACAGTTCGCACTATGTAGGTTCGATATTACTCGGTTTCCTCACTTTTGTGGTTCTTTATTCCAACTGACATCAGATTGTCGGTATTACTCGGTTTCCTCACTTTTGTGATTCTTTATTCCAACTGACATCAGATTGGGTCGCACTGAGTTTGCACGATCTAAACTCTCTCACGAGTATGGTTGACTTCTAACCGGAGTGAGACGAAGTTCAATCTTCTTCAATGGCGCCCAATTTATACCTCTCACGAGTACGGTTGACTTCTAACCGGAGTGAGACGAAGTTCAATCTTCTTCAATGGCGCCCAATTTATACAAATGTGCAAAGTGCTTCAATACATCAATATAATCATCGTTTCTTGTATCTCTAACCACAAGTTCAACTGTATTTCACTAACAATTAAACTTGTGGATAATTTTATTAAAAACAGTTATGAATGCCTCCAGCTTAAATCATGTGACCTGGCTTATTGAACTGGTTCTTTTTCAAACGAAACTGTGGCGTCAACCAAGAAAACCGTGAAGGTTTAAGGCCAACTCATAGTTCGTAGGAACGGAAAAGGAAAAAGAAACGAACGTCAAACTTGTCTTCTGCGAGCAATTTCGCGCAATCCTTTTGACGTAGTTCCGATTCTTCTATCTCAATCAGAAAAGTTACTTTTCCTTGGCTGGTATCCCAAAAGTCAACGTGTGTATTAGGGAATTCCATGGCGAATTCAATAAGACATCCTTAATTATAATAAATACTATTATTTTGGCCAAGATTATTTTAAATTATATTACAATTTCTAATAATAAAACTTAATAATAAACTTGGAATATCGAAAAAGAATTTCGAGATCACTATTTCTGAACTTCTGTATTAATTTAAAATATTCTCCAAACATTTCTCTCTCCGAGTTTATTAAAGAAATATAATTTATCTTTTTCTTCGTTAAATTTTTACCATATATGTGGCTGATAACCGCTTCTGTCGATAGGGGATAGCCACCATATCTCAAACAAGAGTCCACAAAGAGCATGCGCATTCTTTCTTCATTCCGTTCAACTATGAACAGCTAGACATTCAAAAGAAAAGGAAAGGAACATGTTCCATTCCTTCAACTATTCGGTTGACCCACCATGACTATTGACAGCATGGGATGGGCACTATAAGTAGCCGCTGCCAAACACAGTATATGGGTCGTGCGATATAGCAGATATAGCAGTTTAAACCTACTTAATCTAATCAAAGGATGAAGATCGTGAATCGAACCTGCTACAGTATATGGGTCGTGCGATATAGCAGTTTAAACCTACTTAATCTAATCAAAGGATGAAGATCGTGAATCGAACCTGCGTCATTGTTTTTAAAGCTGAAATGTTTCCTCCCGACAAAACTGACTGGTACTAGAACCAATAAAAGCTAACTAGTTAATTTATTAGGCCGGATTGGCGGCGTAGAAACGCTTCGGCTTTCCATTCTGGAGTGCCCGAGTTCGAGTTTCGAATCCCATCCCTTGAAAATATTTATCATGGGGTCCGGTGCCGGCCTGTCGATCACCATCCTCCCCAATCCGGCTGACCCCTCCGCAGGGTGGACAGCATGTAGAAGGACTTGTTTCGCCCTGCCACATAGTATTCTATCAGAATGGAGTGTGGCGTCATCTGTTGACAAAAAACTGTTAATTTAATTGGAGGATGGCAGCGGTGGAAGTGTGTTGTGTTCCTGGTCCGTTGTGTATATACCTCTTCACATACCTGCTAAAAAATGTATATTCAAAAGAGATTACAAAAGTGGCGGTCCCAAATTTTATAGTTTTTAATGTTATTCCTGTTTTGGCAAAAATCAGTATAAGAGGGATTTGGAGATATAGAATAGAAATCTGATGATAGTTTTTCGAATTCAAAATGGAGAATCCAATATGGCGGCATGAAATTCATCAGATATTTTAATTTTTTTCCGAATTACTGTGTTGTTGGCAGAGCCTCCGAGAGAAATTTTCGGGCCCGTGACAAATCTATGGTCCCGGTCCCACTTAAAAAAGTACATCACTTTGGTTAAATAGAAACTAACATAAAACGTTAAACATTTATTTAAAAAAGTGTACAATAAATTCAAAATTCAATACATTACTTATCAAACAAAAACTTAGCAAACATTAAATAAAAAGAGAATTTTTAATTTTTTATTGCCTAATCTGAGACGAAAGCAAAAAAATTAAAAGCTTTCGATGAGGGGTGAATAAAAATTTTAAAACCGGGCTCGTTAAAGGTAAAGTTTTACCTGGGTTTAACATGCCCAGGTAAAACTTAACCTTTTTCTAATACGTTATTT
>AYEL01055633.1:0-11500 GCA_000484575.1 Olivierus martensii
GTACCCCTGGGGGTACGCGTACCACACTTTGGGAAACACTGCCCTAGATCAAAGGTCGGCAAACTACGGCTCGCCACATGCGGCTCTTTGGATACTGTCCATCCAGCTTAGACGCGACCGTCGACGCAAGTACGCGGGCGCTAACTGAACGAATCCTGTGACAAAATAGGGATGACAGCTTCTCACATGATATTTTCAAACGCAAGATAACTGAAGTTGAATGAAAGTTAATTGTAATGTCGAATGCTAAATGATTAGTTTCGACGTTGGAAATAGTACGAATGCTAAATGATTAGTTTCGAAGTTGGAAATAGTATATTTAACAGAAGTTATTGTAATGCTAAATGATTAGTTTTGACATTGGAAATAGTATATTTAACAGAATGATAAATGATTAGTTTCGATGTTGGAAATAGTATATTTAACAGAACTTCTTACTTACTTACATGTAGCTCTGAAGTAAAACTGAAACTATCATAGTTTCACTTATAAAATTTTAAAAGAATTTTATACACAAGATGGTGATTTTATTTGTTTTATAGGTCTCGCAAAACTGATGCGCGAAGCGTGATATGGAAGGGAAAGTGACAGTGGAGGGGGATTTATAGAGAGTGTGGAGGGGATGGTTGAACACATGGCTAATTTTTTTGTGATTATTTATTTAATAAAGATATATTTAATATTATAACCTACTATAATATTCTATTACTTTAAATTTTCTTTATTTGTAAAAATATATTTATGGCTCTCGAATAATTTTAAATTGTTATTTGGACAAGTTTGACTCTTCCGTCTCAAAAGATTGCCGACCCCTGCCTTAGATGACTCACTTTGGGTATTTTCCATAGGACCGAGTGAAGCCAGGGGCTCTATCTGAACATCGAGTAAAACAGGATTAGATTTGTGAAGTCAAGGTCGGTTCCCACTACAGTCCGTTTCCGTCCGTCTCCGTCCGGGAGTCTGCGCAGTAAAGTCCTTACTGAACTGCGCAAACTCGGCGCCGACGGACGGAAGAACGGAGACGGATTCGAATTGAATAGACTAGAATAAGACTGGTCTATGCTTACAACTTTCATTAATCGAATATTTGCTCGCACTAACTGAAAAACAGTATCAATTTTATAAGTCGTACTAATCGAAATCGCATTATTCAAACTCGTACTAATCGAGGCCTACTTGTACTGTCAAACACTTTTCAAGATATGATAACAAATAATGAATGCAATGTTTGCTTTGGTAATTTCCTACATTTGCTCTTAAGTCTAAAGTCTTGATTTCAAGTTAACATAAAAATTAAGTTAAATTTTGAATTACTCTTTTACAAATTTTTTGCGTATTCTATGATTATCTTGATGATTCTTTCAGAATATGATCTAGCTTTACTATATACAAATAAATAGTTGAATATTTGAATGAGATCAAATTACCAAAAAATGAAGGGGAGCAATTTTCAGATCCTACAAAGAATCAAATTATATTAAATAATGATTTTACAGAAAAATTTTGTAGTTTTTCAAAATTAGAGTATTAAAATCAAAACATTTCACATGAAATTTTCACTTTTGGGAGAGGACAATGGAATAAGTACTATTCTGTGTTTAACAAACATCAAAATCTTGATACTGGTTAGTTATTTTCTATCTAGTTCATTTGAAGTAATTCCTATTTAGATCTTCAGATAACTACTCAATCAATGAAATTTATCTAAAATAATTTTGAATAATGCAAATTTTAGGTGATTATTGGACTAGAATGCAGTTTTGAATTAAAATTAATCATATTTTAAATTATCCATCATACTGACAGTTAAAAGATTTATAATTTGAGTTGGAGATTATGGCTTATTTCTAATTAACAAGTACTTGAAGTATTTGAAAATTAATCAATTTCAAATAAACAAGATTTTATTATATTTGCAATCTGATTTTGATTGATAAACATGTTTTTCATAAATATCAATTTTATATTGTTTTCCTAATATACTTTTTATGTTTCAATAATTTTAATGGTCATTACTGAATACAAATGATCTGTGATCAGTGGTGTAGCTGACAATCAGCAGACCCCACGATGTGGGGGTCCCCGAGCTTTGTGGGGCCCCAACTCACCCTGAAGAAAAACCTCTAAAACCCAAACAATCTTTAAAGTACACTTTTTCAGCTATCACCTAAATATTATTATTGGACAGCTAAGCACTCGATTCGAAGGAGTGAGAGCAATAAGCCAAAGTTTTCGTTGTCTTTTTTCAGTAAATCACCAAAGAATGAAAGATTATGAGCTGTTTACAGCATCAAAGAGCTAATAAGTTTCTACTCTGAAGAACTAGCAACTGATTTTACACATCAGCTTTTGACACTTCGAAATTTAATACAGAAAAATATATCAAATAATATGTCCATCAATGACCTTTTTAAATACTTGATAAAAAAATCATTCATCTTTTTGAGTAACATCCCCAACATAATTATAACTATAAAATTATACTTGACATTGCGTGTTACTCTAGTCTTGGCAGAATGATCTTTTTCTAAACTAAAAATTGATTAAAAATTATTTACATAGCACAGTGACAGAAGTGCGATTAGCAGGTTTAGCTATGTTATCCATAGAATGCGACAGAGCTAAAAAAAATTAATATCAATCCTCATAGAAGAATTTGCAAAAAAAACCAAAACGTTTGGAATGATTTGGTAATAGCATGTAAACTTAAATATCTTCTGATGTATTTAATTGTTGTTTAATTTTTTCCAAATAAAATTACATTCATTTAAATCAATGTAGATCTGTTTAAAAGTTTTACAATTTGTATATATAAAAAAATTATTTTCACCTGTATAAAGTTTCATGTATTAACCTTATTAATAAATTAATTAGGCTTTTTTTACGTCGACATTCTTATAAATAAATGTTGGCACCCAGAGTTACAGGGTGTTGATCGTTTACATTTCAGAAAATCATTTTTAGGCCGACATTTATTAGAAATGTACGTTGATGCCCTCTGCTATAGAATTTAGATAGGGTTTGAAATAAATTATATCAATAAAAAGAGGGGGCCCCATCGACATTTTTGTGGGAGGGCCTCTTAGTTTTCAGCTAAGCCATTGTCTGTGATTTAAAAAATAAAATCTGCTTGCTTATGGTCAGGTACACAAAATAATATTTAGAGAATGTGCAGTAAAAATTTTGAGGTCAGTAGAAACTTAAAAATATTTGGCAACGTATGTATAATTTGATCTTTGTTGATAGAATTTAAAAATATTTTTAAATTCTTAAGCTACCAATCAGTTGTCAGTTAAATTTGTTGATAAATTTCTACTATTTTCTAATTAACATTTTCTTTATACTCTTTTCTTATATGTGATAAAATTTAGATATGCTCTTGCATATTTGCATAATCTACACTGGTTTAGTGTATATTCAGTTTACTAACATTAGTTACAATAGTCACAAATGGAATAGAATACATTTTCATAACTGAATGAATGAATTCATGATATATTTAAATTTTATTTTTTATAATATTTAAATAATAGTGAACGTTATAAAAGGAATTGATTTCAGTTACATTAAAAAAATTGACTGTTATACAGTATGTTATGTAATACAGATTAGGTTTAACTTTTGTATTTTAATAAATTGTTATTTAAGATTGCTAATGAAGCTATTAATTATATATAAACTTATATAATATATTTTTCAAATAATGATATTTTTTTACTTTTTATAAAGATAGCTAAAACCTTTCCATCTGGGCTGCTATCTCGAAATGGTATTTTACCATATCAGAATGGATTTTATGCTTATTTCCCAACTTCAGTAGCTTCCAAGGAGATTTCAACCATTTCAAGATGGCAACCAGGTAGGAAATGTCTTGCTCAAAATTTAAATTTGATAACTATAATTTGAAGCATTTGGAATATTGGCTTTTTTTGTTTTCTGGATTTTCTAATTGTATATTCATCATACAGAAAAATATAATAAATACAGGTGCTCCTCTATGATAGAATTATGTTTTGATAAGCCAATTAAGATTAAAAAATATCATAAGTCAAAAATGACCGATATAATAATAATTTTAGTAGTAGTAATAGACAATGGAAGATATGATATGTCAGGATGGTAAAATTTGGATTTGATCACAGATTCTCCAAAGTAATAAAATCATCCCACATTGATCCCAGATCCTCCTAAGTGGTAAGCAATTACTTTACTGTGCAGCCTTTGGCTGATAGTAAATTTTTAATAAAACAGAAAAAATATTTCTAATCAGTATGCTATAAAAATTTGGAATATAACAGCAATCATAAGATTGGATTAGCATAACTTGAATTATCGTAAGTAGGGGAACACCTGTTTATAATAATATATACTATATAGAGGAATACATTAACTTACAAGGAGAGGACACAGCTGACTACCCACCGATTTTGATGAAACTGAACTGATGTAATCTAGAACAAAAAATATCGAATACGGGTCCGAGCCTTTGTGCCAATGCGCCTTATAAATAAAAATATTAGCGTTTAAAATTTAGGTTTCGGCAATCTTAAGAAATAAGAGAAAGAGAGTGCTTCTAACGCTACGCTCGTAGCATAGTGTGTTCGTGCCGATCCTGTATTCTCATGTCGAATACTGGTCCGAGCCTTTGTGAAAATGCGCCTTAAAAATAAAAATATTAGCGTTTAAAATTTAGGTTTCGGCAATCTTAAGAAATAAGAAAGAGAAAGAGAGCGTTTCTAACAATACGCTCGTAGCATAGTGTGTTCGTGCCTATCCTGTAATCTCCAGGTTGCGGCTGCGAGGCCCGTCTCTCTCTGACTTTTTTTTTATTTTAAAAAATAAAAAATAATTAAATTCACATAATTAAAAGAAATTTTTTTTATTATATGGAAATTATGTAAACAGTCTCCAGAAATTGCATCTGATGTCGACAGTGAGTAAAGTTGTAAAAAATTTCTTTTTCTAGTATCGTTCACATATGATGTACGTACGTGTATATTGAGGAGGAATACGAGTTGGTGTAATAGGATTTTTTTTTTGTATTTTTGTTGCAAAACACTAATTTTTTTCCTTGTGATTTAATTCATCGCATTATGTATGTTTTATGTTAAAAATACGAAATATTAAACAGTACATTCTGTATATCCGATTTTTATTGTCATCTTATTAGGAATATAATATAATAACTACATTTCAATACATTAAATATTAATAAAAAATCAAATAAAATAAAAATTTCTTTTAATTATGTGAATTTAATTATTTTTATTTTTTAGGCCTCGAAGCCGCAAGCTGGAGATTACAGGATCGGCACGAACACACTATGCTACGAGCGTATCGTTAGAAACGCTCTTTTTCTCTTTCTTATTTCTTAAGATCGCCGAAACCTAAAATTTAAACGCTAATATTTTTATTTATAAGGCTCATTGGCACAAAGGCTCGGATCGTATTCGATATTTTTTGTTCTAGATTACATCAGTTCAGTTTCATCAAAATCGGTGGGTAGTCAGCTGTGTCATCTCCTTGTCAGTTACTTCAACATTAAGGGTGGCGATTTACGTTCTTGAGCGACTGTACATTTATTGCTGTAGATAGTTGTTTAACAGATTGATCTCTTAAATTTGTAAAATAAATTGAACTGTACAAAAATTTATTTGGTCCGGGCTTCACAATTATTAAAAATCAATCAAGACAATACAATTTTGTCACACATTTCAGATTTATAGAGATATCGTATAAATGGCGATACGGAACACACTTTCATGAAATATTTCAGATAAGTGCCGCTTCTTTTAATAATAATAATATAGAAAATTATCAGATAATTCAAATTAATGAAGAATGCAAAACATGTCCATAAAACATATTGCATCTAAAGAGCCAAAAACTGAAAAATGCAAATTTAACGGCATTAATAAACAAAAAATGAAGAAATTCTTCATCATAATAGAGATTGGATTATGGCATGATAAACGATTATATCCAATTTATTATAGAAATCAATATGATAATTTCCTAAATGCATTATATATAGATATATATTTGTTTATTCTATACTATTTTTGGTACTTCCAAACATTAGAAGTACTTAATTTGATTGCCTATATCAATTTGTTTCGTATGGAGTAAACAGCATTCTTAGTATTCTTTCATTGAAAATCAACAAAGACCACATATGCACAGGTATAATTATAGAAATATGTAGAAATCGATATCTTTTTTCTTAAAAATATTCCACATTGGCGAAATTGCATCACATACAACATAAAAGATATCAGATTAATCTGCCTTTCTACTTTCGAACAGAAAATGTCTATATATAAGGAATTTGCATAATTTGATTTTTCACTAGCACCAGTTAAATCAAATTATGCAAATTCCTTATATATAGACATTTTGTCTATATATAAGGAATTTGCATAATTTGATTTTTCACTAGCACCAGTTGGAAAACTTACAAATTAGTTTTAGTTAAACTAAATTGGATCAAGACTCCTCCAAAAAAATGGAGGTATGGGAATAAGAATTAAATTCAGATTCTCCAAAATGATAAGCATTTATTTTATCATGTGACTTGTGCTTATTTTTTATTATAACTACATATATTCCTCAACTCTCACATCTCTGAACGAACGGGTCGATCATTTTTCTGGCTTTTGCAAAATTCGTTACATAAAACCCTTCGATCCAGATAGTTTGGATCGAAGGGTTAATATAGTTTAGTAGCAGCAGTTAGTTTAGTAGCAGTAGTTTAGGGCAAATAGTTTGGATTGAAGGGTTTTATGTAACAAATTTTGCAAAAACCAGAAAAATGATTTTTACCAAAACTTCTGAAGCAAAAACTACCAAAACTAGTGGACTATTGATTGCATTTATATCATTTAAGGCACCATAATGCACTCTAATTGAATGCAAGACAACTCTGCATAATAAATATCATGTTACTGGTAAGGTATAGCAAGATCAACAAACATTCACCAAATATAAATAAATAAAGTAATATGATCCTTTAAATGTTGCAAACCAACATGAGGATAAAAATTTATTGTACCTTGCAAATACAATAAATTTTTATACTCTATTTCAAAAAAAAATTTTTTTACTTAAGTTAGGATTTACATAGGTGAGCTATTTTTAAGTCAGATAATACCTGTATTTTTAATGTTACATCTTTATGACACACTAGCACTATATAAAATATGCTTCAACTGGAGTTGTTGAAACTTGAATGTTTTTGAAAATTCAAGCTGAGAAGCTGTTACTAAGAAAATTTTCAGAAAAGCTTAAGCTATTACAGCTTTTTGATTAAAATTTATCAACAAATTCTAATTTAAATTTGAATAATCACTAGTCAACATAATTGTGACAGTAATGAATGATTTGCAGTTTGGTTATTTTTGTTATATAATATTTATCTGTACCAAAATGCACCAAATATAATGTTCATGAAAACAAAAACATGTAAAAGCATCTTGTAAAATGCAAACAACATTAGTTAGCAAATAATAAACAACACTATAAACATTTTGTAAAAGAACATAATAAACCCAAACAAAAAAAAAAGCAATAATTCAGCCAATAGATATAAACATAAAAATTTACCCCATTTTTATGAATTAAAAGTGCATAATTCATGCAAAAATAAGTTAGAAAAAAAACTAAGTTATAAAATAAGTTTATGCCATAAGGCAACCAATAAAGTTCTGTCAGATTTTTATCTGATCAAACTGTACACACTCCCCACCCATTCATTCAGAGATGTGAGATATAAGAAGATGGTAACATTAACATTAGTGTTTCTTCTTGTAGAGGGCTGATATTGGTCAGTAGTTAAACAAGGACATCAGCAAGAGCAGATCAAACATGGGAATCCCAAATAGTGTTATATGGGCTTGTATGCTATACAAATTTAAACTGGAAATGAATGCTAGTGCAGAAGGAAGAAAAATATGCCAGATATTCAGTAGGGATGTGAGAAATGAGTAGGTAGTACAACAGAGGTTTAAAAAATTTAAGGACTGTGATGAATCTCTCCAGAATGCTCCATGAACAGATGTCCGTAAGCCATAGAAACGAGGCACTTAAGGTAGCTATTGATGATGATAGTGGCCAAACATGTGAAGCATTGGAAGACACATTCAATTAGTGTAGAAATCATTCAACAACACCTCCATCAGCTTGGGAAATAATATAAAGTGAGACAATGGGTCCACATGAATTAACTACAACTCAGAAATCAACATGAGCAAATGTCTGTTTTTCTTTGTTGTTTCGTCAAAGGAAGGATCTGTTTCTGAACAGTGCTAATCTGTGATGAGAAGTGGGTTCTTTACGATACTCCATGGATCTGTCATCATTGATTAGCAACAATGAACCTCCTCCAAAACAACAAAAACCACCACTACATTAACAAAAGATTATGCATTGTGTTTGGGGGACTACTCATGATATTGTTTATTGCAAACTGCTGCTACCTGGGGCCAGGCAATTAATGTAACTGTGTACTTGCAGCAATTGGAACGTGTACATGAAAAACTGAAAACTATGGATCCAGCACTTGTGAATTGCAGAGGTGTCATTTTTTTACAAGATAACACAAAGTCAGTGTTGCTAAGATCATCCATGTCATCATTATCCAACTTGATTGAGAAACACTAATGCATCCCCCAAATTCCCGACATTGAACCTTCAGATTACCATTTATTTCATTCATTAGACAATCATCTGCAAGGACAATATTTCTGAATTCTTGACAAAGTGATATATGCACTAGATGACTTCTTTGGTTCACATTCCACTGAATTCCACCACCATGGGAGCCACAGTCTGCCCAAGCATTGGAACAGGTCACTGCTGCTGATATGGTCTATTTCTGATTTTCCAAGTATGTCTTACTTCATGTTACTGCATCTCTCTTTGTAGGGTCAAAATTCAACAGAGCATTGGAACAGGTCACTGCTTTCCAAGTATGTCTTACTTCATGTTACTGCATCTCTCTTTGTAGGGTCAAAATTCAACAAACTTTATTGGTTACTTATAAAAAAAATTAAATATTGAATGAAACAGCAATATTTGATAAAAAGACATAAAAGCTAGAACAAAGATTCCCAACCTTTTTTTGGCCTACTGTCCCCTTTTTGGAAAAAAATTACTCACTGCCCCCTTTTCAGAAAAAAAAAAAACAGACTCCTGTTACTGAAATCAATAATATAATTGTTACATTATAAAAAACAGCAACATAACTTAGAAAAATGATTTTTTTGCATTATAGCATAGACTTATCAGAAATATAAACTTTAATTCAATCAGAATATGTAAATTAAAAAATTGCAAAAATTTTTTAATAAAAACTCGAGCTCACAGCCTGTATGAAACCTGACACAGTCAGGAGAAAACAATACTACTGCAGATCTTGTCATGACCTGTGAAAACTTGTAATATAAGCTTTGTTGATCGAGCTGGAACATATACACACCACACTGTGGTACTCAGTATGATGCACTGATCATGCTGTGACTCATTCATGTACTAGTCAAAAGTATTAGAAACAAAGCTATAATGTACCAATACCTATTTTTAATATAGACTGATTTTGCTTAAAAGACATTTAGAACTATTTATTGAAACATCATTCAATGATTTTTAAATATTAATCAAATCTTCAGCATATTCTTGCGAGTATTTCCCAGAGGGGCAGCAGTTGGTCCTCAATGCCCCCCTAAAATTGCCTTGGACCAAAAAAGCCCCATTGATTTCTTCAGTGCCCACCAGTGGGCAATACCAACACTGTTGGGAACCATTGAGCTAGAATAATAAAAATCAGTTTTAAAAAAGTTTAAAAGATTAAAAGCAGAATGATTAAAATGCTATAACATTCGTTAAAATAAGAGAACTGATTAAAAGATGTTTTTGTGGATAAGTGCCGTTACAAAAATCATAGATTGGTTTGTTTTCATCCATCAAGAAATATTGATGAATGATATACAACTATGTTTTTTATCTGGGTCTTGGAAGCAGATTTCATCTCTCAACATTCTAGTCATTTTTTCTAGAAAGTCATTTTTTATATTTTTTGTATTGAGACTGCTATTTTCTGTGTAATTAATTCTTTGTTATAAAAAGAAGAATGTTTTTAATTTTTCTATTAATTTATCAAAGTATGCATTTTTTTGTAATTTTTATATTAAATACATAAAAAGATAGATCCAAGACATTTTAATGACTCAGAACTAAATAACCTAAGAAAATGGTATCATCATGAACCTGTTAAGCGTTTTTTTAATTTTTATTTGGACACATCTCGCATTCAAACATAAACCATCTGGTCACTTTATGTTAAAAAGAAAATATTGATACAATTTTACAATGAAAATAGTACCGATCGAAAGATAACGACGAGTAGAGAAAACTTTCCAAAAGGACTACACTTCTATCTGATGCAAGCGTCAAGAAACTGAACGATGAAATTACAGTATTTCTCCATACGTATTAACTAAACCGGTGCGCGCAGCCATTTTGAAAACCTGCCTTGAAAGCCGATATAGTTTTGGAATGATCTTTAATATAATGGAATTGTCAATTCGTATTTTAATCATCAGTCGGTGGGCAGCGAATCTTTAATTCTCTAATCTATAGGCTTTTTTTGAATGAATCTTTAACACAACGGAATTGCCGATTCGCACTTTTATTCATCATTGGCAGAAAGGTAAATCTTCAATTTTACGTTTTGGAAAAAACTATACATTAAAGAATTAAATATTATCCTCCACCAACTATGATTAAAACACGAATCGACAATTCCGTAGTGATAAAAATTCATTCCAAAACCTACTGCACAATATCTCGTATTTCAAAACAAGTTTTAAAAATGGCGGCGCACACCGGTTTAGATACTGTGTGGAGAAATAATATAATTTCATCGTTCATTTTTTTTGAACCCTGTACCAGATAGAAATGGTGCTTTTGGAAAGTTTTCTCTACTCATCGTCATCTTTCAATCGGTATTATTTTTATTAATATGACGCTAATGTAAAATTATATCATGTGAGGCTAACGTAAAATTGTATCAATAAATTTATATTCTAAAATTAATGATATTTTGAATATCTAACGCATTTTTATTAAGACTGGAAATAAATTCACCAATTCTTACCGATTTTAATCAAGTTTTAATAATTTTACATCACTCGACCTCTTCACCCTCACCTACGAATTACTTTTGTGACACTAGAGGCGCCTTATTGAGGTTTACCTCCAAATTAAAATTTATTATTATGCTGTATTGTTTACTTGAATTCAAAATTATGATATATTCAACTGAATGAAAAATTTTATCGTCTTTCTAATTGATAAAACTTTGATCATTGTGTAAAATTCCAATAAAATCGCAACAGGCTGTTTAAAATAATTTCATAAATTATAAAAGTTTAGCAGTTATTAATTTTAAATTTTGGCAATTAAATTTTAATTATAATATTTTATTATATTTTTTATAAAATTA
>AYEL01055634.1:0-17983 GCA_000484575.1 Olivierus martensii
TTTATTATATTTTTTATAAAATTAATTTTTAAAATATTGCAAATTTAAATTATTTCATTTTCAAAAACGCTTTTATTCCGGAAGATGGCGTTATGATATTTCTCCTCCGTCCGCTCTTCCGAAATTTATAATACTGTACTGTATTGTACTTTTACCATGACTTTTGTTGATGACGTCGAATAAAATTAAATCAAAATATAACTATCGTTAATCGTTAGATATCGGTTTATGTTAATATTTTGAATGATACATTGAATATTAATTCAGTTATTATATCTGTTAAAGAAATACGATAATATTTTTAAAAATAATCATTCTGATTGGTTATCTAAAGTGATGTTTACATATACGTACATTGATTTTTGTTCCGCTTACCTGCAGAGTGGTTTACAGGTGCGGTCAGGGTGTTTACCTTCTCTGATGGACACCTAAAGCGTTGTTGAAAATTATTCCGAGTAGTTAAACTTCGTGTATTCAATTTGACGAATAGACAAACGTTAACAATGGGTAAGTCTTGCTACCTGTTGACATGTTTTATTTTTCTTTATATCTATTTAAATGAGATTAAATAACTCAAAAATACGGTATAGAAATTAGATTTCATGCTAGGAATTTTAATTTCAGTTAAACTTTGACCGAAACTGCACTGGCATTTCAGCCAGCTTTAAAATAAATAGAGAGGAGATGATAAGAGTTGTTACTCATTGAATTCGTACATCCATGTTTATCTACTCTGGATATTTTTTTTGTCATCGAAAGTATTGGAGGAGAGACTACAGAATTTTTTTCGTGTCGTAATTAAATATGTACTGTACACCATATAGAAAAAAGTTGCTCGCTTAGTGTCTGTTTACAGCATGATTTCAAATTAGAGATATGTATAAGTTTTGTTTATGATTGTTTAGTTTGGAAATTCAGTTTTGCAATTTCGCATGTCAAATAATACGTAACATGATTCCGAAGTTAATCGGACCATATACTATTAAACGATATCGCACAACAGTTCGATAGGTCTGACATGACTAATCCTATATAGATACAATACTGTACTTGTGTATACACATACACCTTGTAAATATGTTCATAATATGAGTATTATGTGAAGGAAAGTGTCAAGTCAAAAGCAATTTTTCTCAAGTTCAATTTTGTGGAAAAATAGGATTCAAATCGACCTTGAAAGAGTTAACTTTTCTAACAATGCATAAATAAGTTATTTGACCGATCATTGTAGCGTCGAATGGATTAATATCGAAACAAAAAATAAATAGACAGTACTGTACTGTATATATATTTCCCATTATTGATATACTGTAGTTACAATAGCGTAAACTGCAACTTGAACTAACTACATTGCTATTGCGATAGACAATAGTCATCCGCTCTTTACACACAGTCTGGTTCCGTTTGAAATGCTCTTTTATATTCAAGCTCTATCCAAGACTTTCTTTTTTAAATATCTCTGCCTTTCTTTCGTTGAAATAAAGCGATTATAATTGATATTATATATATTTATATGAAGCAGGAGAGTATCTTTTCGTTATATAGTGCTATATTTTTAAATCTTGTCATTTATGATGATGCTATCGTAATTTAAGCCAGATTTGATACTTGATCACTTTAACTAGTTATTCTGAACTTTACATGTTATTTATATTAAACTTCACTATTAAAATGGTTCAAAGAACTTTTAAAAATAATTTCCTATGTAAATATTATATAATTATGCGAAAACTTGCTTCATAAAATGTTTTATTAATATCTTTTTCCTTTTTTAACAATAGCATTTGTACATGTATTTTAAAGTCGCTATTTTTTTATTTATTTATTTTTTGATTGGTTTCGTGTCTCTCACCCTTTTATCTCCGTTCAATCAAAATTAATTATGTAATCTTATCTCTTGGTAAATTTATTGCAGATTAAATAATATAACGAAGCCGTAACGTATCAGGATAATGTCGTATTTGTTTGATACTTTATGTATTAAAAGAGGCAAATTGAAAATAAAAAAATAAATAAATCACTCGAATTATTCTTTTACTATTAATTTTGGAAGTGTAATCAGAGCGATAAAAATGTGTTATGTGAAATTAAGTAATGTTATACTATGTAATTTTTGGCCGTTTTAAGAGAATTCGGTTCCGATTATACCGAAATATTATAGAATACACTACAATGCAAGATAATAACTCTTGCCATCACGTTGATCCAACATTATTTTAAATATTATATACAATTTGTAATGTAAAATATTTTACATTAAATAGTTTAATAAATTTTCTGTTCGAAAAGATGAAAAAAAAAATTAGATGATGTCACGAAAATGCTTCATTGCATTGTTCTGAAATTAGGATTTCATAATATCGATCCTTGAATATTTCCAATTACTCCAACACGAAATATCGAAGGAAATGCCTTTACACTTGGAAGAACTTGCATTTTCTGATTAGTACTATTGCATGTTATAGCCTAAATATTCGAAAAGATAAATATATAAATGCACTTATCTATTTATCTTTTTGAATATTTAGTGAAAATAGTGAAGTGTATACACATTGAAAAATGAAAAGAATCGTTTGGTTTGCAATATTCATATTTTAAAAAATTTATAATTTTTAGAGCTGAAACAAAGAAATTGTTATATTAAAGCTTCCAAAATAGGGCATTGTTTATTATAAAACAATAACAATTGCATAATTTTGTTTTATTCAATAAAATACCGAATGATTCCTTCTATAAAAATGTGTCAATAATATGTAATATATCATCCTGTTTAATTCCTCTGATGTTTTGATATATCTATAATGAAAGTTCCAAAACTCACAAAATATTACATCATTTTTCAATTTTTTAGCATTTGGGAGAAGAGAGAGCACATACATACTGTATATTTAAATTCGCGTAATATTGTTTGATGTTTTCGTTTATGCTAAATATGCAAATATGATGCATCATTTTTACATCCGGTTTTATCATTTACTAGACTAATTTTTCACGAATCGGAATCCTTTATTTATTACTCTAAAGGACTTATAAAATTTCTAGAAAGTAATTCTTAGTTCCAATTTGTTACCACATGCTGTTAATCCATTCATTGTTTTCTTCCTATGTTTTGCCACTTATCCGCGCCAAAATTCTATATTGTTCTATAGAATTATAGAATAATATGATTCGTGAAAAATTAGTCTTCTGTAAATGATAAAGCCGGATGTAAAACGATGCATCATATTTAACAAAAACATTAAACAATATTTAAACGAATTTAGATATACTTATCTCTTCTCCAAATACTAAAAACTGAAAAAATGATGTAATATTTTGTGACTTTTTGAACGCATTGCCTTTCATTATACATATACAAAACACCAAAGGAATTAAATAGGATGATGTGTTACATATCGATGACACATTTTTTATAGAACGGGTTATTCAGTAATTTATTGAATAAAGACAATATAATAATATATATTTATAATTCTGTTAGAATTATAGAACAATATACAATGTTGTAAGATTAATGTATGTCACGCTTAAAAATAAATAAATATAGTTTTTATGAGATCGAAGTATAAACCTTTTTTTTATTATTTAAATGTTACGGAAGAAATGGCACATGTTGAAACGGTCATTGCTTCTTGTGGACAGTCGAGAGGTCATTTCCCAAACAACCATGTACAATAGGCTCTCAGAGTCACACAACCAGTTAGTCTAACATCGGACTAGATAAAAAGTTTAGGAGTTTATCGTTACAGGTTACGATACGCATATTACTTTGATCTTTCTCAAAGTTGTCAGTGCAGGATGGTAACCACGGAAATAAAGTAGAAAATTATGATAGATCGCACGCTTATTAGGATATTTTTGCGTTTATTATAGTTACTTTTGAATATTAAGCTATTTTCAGATTTAGTTAAAACTTATGTATTTATTTGTATTTTAACCAAAAACTGTAAATAAAAAACTTCAAGGTTATTATTATATATGAGGAACTAAATTGCCTGTTTTCTGTATGAAAGATTCAACCTTTGATCGAGTCGTGCCTCTACTCACTGATTACTTCGTGATAAGAGAGCAGCTTTGTTAAATTTTTGAATTCTTTACGTCTCTTAATAATCATGCAGATCGTGATATGTTGTTATCATCAGAAATAAAAATTTTCAAATAAATAATAATTCACTTATTCTTATAAAATTATTATATCATTGAAATTTATTATTAGGAAAAACATCTAATTACCTTGACTTTTTATAATGCATACTAAATAATGAATTAGTTATAATTAAAATAAATTACAACAAAAGATGCAAGTTTGTCATTTTTCAATGTTTCTGGTAATATTTCAAATTATTTGTCAAACAAAATTTAAGTTGTTATTGCAAAACAAGACACTTGAGTTAAAAAAGTTTATGGTCTGATATTTCTAAAAATTCTATCTTTGTATAGTTTACATGGTTTGCAATTTTTTTTATCAGGCTACTAGTTTAAAAATGAATAGCAAGGTGGAGCAGTTGAGAAACCAGTCCACTCCAATTGGTGGGTGTAGTGTAAAAGAAAGGTCATTCTCATTGCAGTATACTGAATAAAGAATAAAACTTTTATGATGCATAGCTTTTCTTTTTTTTTTTTTTTTAGCTATGGCTATAAAGAAATATCCTGATGCCACAGTTGCTCTGCGGACCCCACAGTATTGTACATTTTTACAGATAAAAATATTTAGTATTGACAAATTTTGGTTTCATGAATTATTGTACATTTTTACAGATAAAAATATTTAATATTGACAAATTTTGGTTTCATGAATTTAAATTATGTATTTAATGCATGTAAAAACGCTCAGCTCTCAAGTGCCATCTGCTATTTTCTTACATGAAATAAAGTATAGGACGTTAAGGAGAATTGTTTTTCATCAAAGACGCAAAAAACAAACTTAAATTTTCGATATGGAAAAAATATTTATTTTGTCTAAAAAAAATGTAGTCTTATTTCGGACCATTACAGCTACACGTATTGAAATACATTATATTTGGCTTTACAAAATAATACCTGTAGTAAATTTAAAGCAATAATGAAATGATAGATAGTATAATGGTATAAATAACAAACAATAAACACGTTCTAATAAAAAAGAAAAACTATATTTCAAAAAGCGCCTCTTCTTCATCTGCCATTTTATTTTTATTAGTTGCTCTAGAAAACTATATTTCAAAAAGCACCTCTTCTTCATCTGCCATTTTATTTTTATTAGTTGCTCTAGACACAATGATAATGTATAATTAAAGTAAATGAAATGAAAATAGAAAATAATAAAATAAATGAAAATCATCATTTTGCTGCCTTTGTCAATTTGGCACTACATGCAAGGGCCTGCTCGGCCTGTGCGTAACGGTGGCCCTGAATGATAATCTCTAAATTGGAATCTATTTCAAGATGGCAGCAATTACATCAAATCAATACAAATCATTTCTTTGCTTTATAATTGGAATTTTTGTTCAAATCTATGAAATAATAAACTTCTAATTGGCCCAATTGAGAAATATATTAAAAAACACAGTATATAGTTATTTCATAACTTTTAGAGGCCAAATAACAATCAGACTTAATTCATAAGTTGATTGTTTGTAATTCAGATAAGTATCTGAATTATGAAGAATCCAAATTATGAACAAAACATATGTTTGAATTATGTTCATATGTTTGAATTATATGTTTAAATTACTGTAATTTAAACATTATAATTCAAACATATGAATATAATTCAAACATATGTTTTGTTCATAATTTGGATTCTTCATAATTCAGATACTTATCTGAATTACAAACAATCAACTTATGAATTAAGTCTGATTGTATTATATTTCATTGCTTGAATTATGTTCAAGCAATGACTGTAATTTAAAAAAATTTCTATATAATTTTTAAGTTTATTGATGATGGTGATTTTATGATTTTTTTAATTGTTAGAATATAAAGTTTTGAATAAGTCATTGCTTGAATTATGTTCAAGCAGTGACTGTAATTTAAAAAAATTTCTATATAATTTTTAGGTTTATTGATGATGGTGATTTTATGATTTTTTTAATTGTTAGAATATAAAGTTTTGAATAATTTATTGCAATATGAATCAAATTTGTAATGAGAAAAGGTATATTTACAATATTATTTGTCTATTTCTTATAAATTTTAGTATTAACAATATTTCAATTTTAATAAAGGAATTATAAAATCACCTAGTTAATTCATCCTGGAATATATATTGAAGTATATTTTGTACTTCAATATATATTCCAGGTGGGCATTGCAATGATATACTTTATTAAAACTGTCAAATCCCCAATCTCATTTGTGAGAGTTATAGCTGATACAGATATTCAAATATTGTCTTTTATTGTTTTAGTTTAAATTATTTTTTAGTGAATTATTATTTTCTTGTTTTATGAAATTATCGAATAATGGTACGTTTCAAATTTTATTAAAAGATTTTACTAAGAAAATTGTTTTTTCATATTGTATTATGATAACTATACTGATGTTAATTATTGAAATAATTTTGCTTTACATTTATGTCATTTGATGGTGTTTAAGCATATTTGAGTGACAAATCTAGAACATTTTTAGACAGAAATGCATTATAATTTTTACATTTAAATTAATGATTATTTTGGATCAATTTGAATGTAATTTTTCACAAATTACATTTTAAAATTAAGAGTAAATTTTTAAAATCATTTTACAATTTTTATTTTATTTTGATAAATTGATATTAAATGAAATAATCTGAAATGTGTAAAAGATTTTTAATATAGGTATATCAGTCAAAAGTCTTTTGCTTAAATAAGAAGCAAAATGATATTGTATCTATTCAGTTAATTTATTAAAGTTTTAAAAAAATAATTCAAAAATTATTTCATATATATTATTTAAAATAATTTTAAATTATTTGCATTTTCATTTTAGTAATTGGTACTATGAAACATCTATTTTATTGAATGAAGCACAGCTATCTATTCTTATTTCCACATTGTATGAATTAAATGACATCCAGTTTGATCTATCACCTAGAGTTTATGATCTTGATATAGCATGGCCAACATTTGCAAGGTATGATTATAAATAGTTAATTAAATCTATACATATATAATTTAGTATGTATGTATAAATCTGTTTATGACTTAAGAATTAAATTATTAATGTTTGAAATTATGCTATCTTTAAATGATAAATTCTTATTTCTAGCACTTAGGTAGGATATAAACGTCTTTATTATAGTTATTATACAGTAACAGAAACGTTTTCAGTCTATCCGACCCTCACTAGCTGTATCTATACTATATACATATACTAGTATTTAAGAATTAAATTTTCAAACTTTTTTAAATTTGCACATGATTTTATATCCTCACAGAAAAGATATTGCAGACATCTTTATTATAGTTGTTATACAGTAACAGAAACGTTTTCAGTCTATCCGACCCTCACTAGCTGTATCTATACTATGTCTGATCTATACTATATACATATACTAGTATTTAAGAATTAAAATTTCAAACTTTTTTAAATTTGCACATGATTTTATATCCTCACAGAAAAGATATTGCAGATCTCTGAAATTATATCCATAATAGATCACATTCAATAGTAAATGGCAAAAGATTTGAATTAATATTCATACATATGGAATTTTGATACTTAAAATATTTTTCAATGAAAAGAGATTCTATCAAATGAAATAATATGATATACAGTTATGCCGTGCTTAACTCATATTCATTTAATATGTTTTTGTTGTAATGTGCAATCAGATTTACTAGCCATCCTTGCTATATAATGTACTGTTCCCCTGGCTAAAATACTGAGAATCTCTTTTCATTAAAAAAATATTTTATCAAATGAAATAATATGATATACAGTTATGCCTTGCTTAACTCATATTCATTTAACATGTTTTTGTTGTAATGTACAATCAGATTTACTAGCCATCCTTGCTATATAATGTACTGTTCCCCTGGCTAAAATACTGATGTTAACATCTACAATTTCCACTATTCCAAAACTGACAATGCATATGATCTAAAATGGTGGATGCCATGCAGTACAGTATATGCTGGACAGTAATTTTGCTTTTACTGTATATTTTATCATAATACAAAATATGTTTTCTTTATTTCATGAAAAAATACAAGTTGTTATATTTCATGATTTTTTTTATAACTTATCTGAAATCAGATAGGTTTATATGTCCAAACAAACTTTTCATTGTCTGTTTTGAAGAAACAAATCATTGCTATATTGGCTATTTTCTTTAATTCATGAAAAAATACAAGTTGTTGTTATATTTCATGGTTTTTTTTATAACTTATCTGAAATCAGATAGGTTTATGATATGTCCAAACAAACTTTTCATTGTCTGTTTTGAAGAAACAAATCATTGCTATATTGGCTGGAAAGACGGAAAATATTCAGGATTTTTGCAATAGCAATCAATTATTCAAATCTTACAAGATATTTAATTAATAAGATAAGATATAAGAAAGTGAAATCAAAATAAAATATGCTAAAGAAATTTTGTCACTGTTAATGAAATGGGAAATGCATCCATCACCCAACTATCATTGGAAGCACAAATCTTGTGAATGAGATAAATGTATAACAATTGCTCATTTATTAGAAAATATTGATTTATTGAAGATTGTGCAAACTTTATTGGAAATATCAGAGATTGCCATGCCTACATTATACAACAATTCCAATACAGCTATTTGTCAGAATATTTTTTATTTTTTTAATAACAGCACATATTTGTACAAAACATTAAAAAATAATATTTCATGTTATATAAACCTAAAATAGAAAATATGTTATCTATACATTATATTAGCATTTAATAAATAATGGAAATTCTGTACTGCTTGTAATTTATAAAATGTGTTCTATTGTTAGGGAAATTTTGATTGCATTACCTTCATTAAACAAATAAAATTGATTTAATAAATGTCAATCACAATTAAAATAGCATTTTATAATATACAGAAATTCAAGAGTACCATAAAAATATTTTATTGTAGATCTACAAGTTTAGCATGTCAGAACTGTAAACAAGATGGCAGTGGACTTCTGATATAGAGCATCAACTTATAAAATAGTATAAAATATCATTTTTCACTGAATTTTTGTATTGCTATTTGTTTATTTAAGATGAAACATTTGATTAGCATCTTTTTTGATGAATTTCTGATTAAGATCTGTCTTTGAGCTTTTTATGTTGTTTCCATCTGGAAAGATATGCAACCTTTTGCTGCCCTGGCTATTTTTTGAAATCAAACCTAATTAATATGCAAAAAATAAAAAAATTAAAACTGTGAAATCTTGTTTAATTTTTATCCAAATATTTTGAAATTTTCAGGGTTTGTTGCATTTTTTGCTCGTTTTCTACCAATATAATAAATTTTTTGAAACTTTATTTTTTTCACAACCTTTTATTACATATATAATATTGATGAAAACAAATTTTTTATATGAAATTTTAGCCATCCAATGAAATAGTTGATATTTTTAGATAGTGACAAGTCTTTTGAACAAAATGTGCTATGAATGAAGAAATTTGGCTGAAATTTTCAGAAATTATAAAAAAACCACGAGTTACTTAACTTCTGTTGAATGAAATTGTCATATAATAATTAAAAAAATTATACAAATTCATTGAATTATTGTCATTTTTATTAATATTTAATTTATTAACTTGTTCTTACTTTATTTACACAATTTTTAGCAGTACTTTTTATAAATTTTTTATTTATATCAAAAAATCCTAACATATATGAAAATGGTCTCATCTTGTACACAAACAGTATTTTCTGTTCCTTTAATTGGACTACAGATGGTTTGTTATAGCACCGCATCCAATACCGCACACGCACACGCAAAGATGGCTTGGCTGTAATTCCCCGAGAAGTAAGTGGCTGTTATAAAGCAATAAATGCATAAATAATAATGAATAAATAATAACGCCTTATCCCTTTAAATAGTTTCAGGGTGTTTACATTTTTTTTTTTTTTTTTTTTTTCTTGGCTGTAATTCCCCGAGAAGTAAGTGGCTGCTATAAAGCAATAAATGCATAAATAATAATGAATAAATAATAATGCCTTATCCCTTTAAATAGTTTCAGGGTGTTTACATTTTTTTTTTTTTTATTTTTCCTAAATTTTTGCAAAATTGAAACAAAAAATGAACAATTAATACCGGTATATATTTTAGTTTATTATTTTAACAAAATTATACAATATTTTTTAATTTTTAGCATTTTATAGTTCATTTTATGAAAAATTCGATTTTTTTCTAAAAATTGTGAAAATATTATTTATTGAATCCCATAATCAGAATAACTTTGATAGATTAGACTATAAAATTTTCAGAATGGGATAAAAAAAAATCCAAATTCTATATAGCTGTTCAAATGTAAACAATGTTTATGCATAATTTAAAAAATATTTTGGCAACTGGAAAATTTAGAAACCAGTGTGAAAAGGATATAATTTTAACAAATACACACAAAACTGATTTGCAAAAGCTGGATTAATAAAATCAAGACTGAATTTTATTAACTCTTTTTTTTTTAATTGTTTTTATCATTTTTTTGTTCGATTTCCTTGATATCTACACATGTCAACAGCAGCAAATTCGTTAAGTTAGGTGATAGGACAGTTCAAAGCCTAGCATAGGCTACCCACATCTTTGATGAAATTGGCCATCGTATAAAGAATGGGATTCAGTGAACCAGGCCAGATTTCTCCTGAAAGTAATCTGTAATTTTGAGATTGAGAATTGAATCCCAATTCTTCAAATGACAAGATAACACTTCATCATCTAGCAAATATTACGATTAGGTCAGTTAGTAGGATCTTCAATGATGAATGGCACAATCCTGATCCCTTAAAAAACATGAGAAAGAATAGGATTTGAAATCAAATCCAGATTCTTAAGAAAATTACTTTTTTCAGATTGTATTATGACAATTAGCACTATTTATTGGAGTAATTTTATCCTTATTTATGTAATTAAGATAGGATTTGAAGATATTTGAGTGCAAATATGCAACATTTTTTGTGCTTGCAAATTCATTATAATTTTTTCAGTTTAAATTAATGATAATTTAGTTTCTAATTTATAAGAATTCAATTTATGAGCATTTTTCTGGAGCAAACTATATTCACAAATCAGAATTCATTTTTAATTAATGATGACATTTGAATGAGTTTAGTATTGAAATCTGTCAAATGTTATTTCTTGAATGTAACAATTCCCACCTATATACAGTCAGACTTCATTATATGGGGTCATTTCTGCAGACTTCAGGAAACTGACATTATAAGCAGAGGTATCCATATATATAGGATAAGAAAAATTTAATTTAAGGCAATGGAATTTTAATTATACAGTGTAAAAATTATTTACACTGTGTAGGACTCTTGAAAAAATTATGGATATAGGAAAATGATAGATGCAGTCGTAAATAAAATGAAAAACAAAATAAAAATTTGATTAAAATAACATTAATAATAATACAAAACACTGAAATTGATCATCAACAAATATTGAATTTTATATTGTTTTATTATGTAATCAATTGAAATGAAAAGCAAAGTGAAATGATTTACACTCTTATACTTGTAGTCATTATTGCCAAATCCAGTTCATGAATATGAACTGAATTTGGCAACAATGAATATTAAAGTAAGAGTAATAATAGTAAAATTCTTATACACTGTCAAAAATAATAATTAAAATTTTTTTCACTAAAGGGAATTATAAATTCACTAAATTTCTAAATCAGCAATTTTAAACTATATAATATTTTTTCACTTACTATTTATACTTAATATAGTCTAATATTAATAGTATTAATGCTAGTTTAATACTATTAGTACTATAGTATTAATATGGAAACTATTAATATTTTCAAAAAAATCAGTAAAAATCACCAGATCTGGCAACATGCAAAGCCAGATTCATAAGAGCAAGCTTGGGAGTGAGAAAGGCACTGTATTCATGGTGTGAAAATGTCTAAATGCAACATGAAGTTTTGAAAGCAGTCTCATTTGTCTGTGTGAATTTATTAAATCAAAAATGTTTTGAAATTACTTGAAAAAATGGCTGTCGAAATTCCTTTTTCCATGAATTTAAAGTGATTATATAAGCTATTATATATTTAATTATTGACTATATAGACTAACAAAATATACAGAATTCCTATTAAGTCAGTAAGGACTTTTCAAAAGTGATCATATATGCTGGGTGACCATATAAGCAGATTACCATATAACAAGATCTGACTGTATATGTACGAGTATATGTAATCTGATCCCTATTAACTAAAAAGAACAGTGTCATATTTCAGCTTGCTATATACTGTATATCTTCCAGTCTACCTGACATCTTATTGCTGTGGAAGTTAAGTTACTGCATAAAATCTTGACTGAATAGCCTGTAAAACAAGAAGGGTATTGCCTATCCTGACAACCTTGAAAATGCAAATATGTTTAGTTATAAGACTCTTATTATTTGATGGTAAAAAATTTGTACATTTTTAAATATAAAGTTTTATTGACTGTTTTCTATATGTTTTTGCACTTTATAATATTTTTGGGTGTTATTTTATTCATTTTACTTTTGTTTTTTAACTCTGTTGCATAATTTGTAAATAAAATGAGTATCTTATAACAAAGAATTTTTTCTTTGCAAGTAGTAGTAATCCATATACAGCCACTCTCTGACTTATGTAATACACAACTTATATAAATTTGACTACATAAAATATTTTCTTTAATTTTTTAAAAATTTTCTCAGATGTGTAGCATAAATAACTGTTGTATTTGTAGGTAACAAATTTGAACCTATTCGTTTAAATTCTTAAAACCTTATATTACTTAACTTATTTAAGTTTTTTGTGTATTGTATGTTGATCTTAAGTATCATTTTAATGGTATGATATTGTTCCATGTATCATTATCTCATATTCAGTCAGGGAACAATATGGTATCATAATGTTGCATAAGTGTATTCACTGCAGTTACATAGTTCTGGGAGGTTTTAATCCAAAACTTTTGCTAAAAAATTATTTTTCTAACTTTACATAAAATTTGACTTGTGTAAAATTTTCAAAAACATAACTCTTATGTAAGTTGGGAAGTGGCTGTATTCTACATTTATTTTGTTAAGTTAAGAATATCAAGTATATAATAAACTGCAAGTAGTTCTGCATGTATGAGTTTAATAATTGCACATTTGTATCGTTTATGGTTGAATGCAAAATGTTAATTCTATTTTCATTTGTCTAAAATAATAATGTTCTGTGAATTGAGATTTTAATTTTATTTGATATATATTTATTATTTTACTTTTATTGATATGCAGTGGGCCATTGTTTAATGTTGCCTCACTTAAAGTCATTTTATTATATCATCAGCAAAAACTAAATTAATATATTAAAATATTAAAAATTTTAAGGCAATGAAAAATGGAACATAAAATGGACATTATGAATGAGAATCGTACATTTCCCTTCAAAATAGAAAGAAAATGAGGTGTAAACCTAAAATTATAGAAAACAAGTTAACCACATCTTATATGAGCACTAACTCAAGTATATAATATGCAATGATTATATGAACAATATATTAATTAAATTATGCAGTACACAGGACATTTGATCAGATCGACTAGGTAGAAATGCTTTAGCTTTCCATTTAGCTGGGATCAAATTAAGATCCCATCCCTTGAAAAATTTATACGCTAGGTCAATTGAATTTCAG
Organism: Olivierus martensii; assembly: GCA_000484575.1. NCBI lineage: Eukaryota > Metazoa > Arthropoda > Arachnida > Scorpiones > Buthidae > Olivierus > Olivierus martensii. Next base: position 13,803 of record AYEL01055634.1, read on the forward strand.
CTAACATTGTTTCAGTAATGTCATGATTTTCACATAACTAACCCAGAGGTTAAATGAAAAGCTCTGCATATTTATTGAATTACATAAATAAACTCAAAGTAGATAGAATAAATATTTAATCAGACATAAAGCTAAATATCTAAATCACTTTTGACTTCAAAAAATCATTGTCAGCAAAAGCTCAAGTCAAAACAGTTCCAATACAAAAAAGGAAAATGACAGAACACTACAAGAACAATAATTTAAAATTTAAAGAGAGATAAAAGTCATATCCATTGTAACATAACTTTAAAGGTGCAGTAAAATGTAATAAATATAATCAGTGTTAACATAATTCATGTATGACTAAGATAATTACATTATATGATTTAAGTTAGTCAGTGTTCTTTACATCCTGAATCCAAGGTATCAGGATTAATTCTAGCATGTTATTGTTGATGACATAGATAATGTCAACTAATTTTATTATCTATGAGTCCTCTACCATCTTGATCTCCCCTATGGAGTGGATACTTTTAATAATCTCAGCTTTATCCCATTATATATATAAGAACATTTCATGAAATCTGGCAGAAGCTGTAGTTAGATTCTCATTCATAATGTCCATTTTATGTTCATCTATTCTACATTTCAGAGTACTTCTTAATGTACTGCCAATATACTCTTCCCTTCTATTTCTATAATTATTTTACACTGGTGTAAAATATAATTCTGTGTGGGAATCAAATGTAGGCTTATCTTCATTGTTCCTAAGTAGGTTGTAAGTAGTCCTCACTCTCTTGTACAGAAGAACTATCAAATTCTTATGTAGATTTCTCTTTATAAAATCAAGTGAAGGGTCATATATTATTGACATCAATAGCAGTGGTCTATATTGCTCTTCATCTGTCTGCAGGTGAGTGGTATTATGTTTGCAAACTTGATTGATACTGGTTACAAAGAAAGGCATTATAAATATTCTTAACAAATATCATGAGTTGTTACTCGTTTTAGGAAAAAAATAATTAAAACTAAAATATAATTATATTTTTATATAGGTATTCTTCAGTTTACAAATATTACTGGGATCATAAAAATTGTTCATTAAGTAAAAATTCATAAGTTGAAAACTCATTTGCCTTTAATTTCAATGTAAAAATTATTGTTTGATTCCTACATACCAGAAAATCATTGCTATTTTATCTATTCATGTTAAAGCATTTGAAAAGTATTAATATAAATTTAATTATATATACAGGTAGGCCTCAATTAGTGCGAGTTCTTATAATGCGATATTCGATTAATGTGATTTATAAAAATGATACCGTTTTTCAATTAGTGCGAACAAATATTCGATTAATGCGAGTTGTATTTTTAATATATAATAATTAATTTGCTTAGAAGTTTTTATTAGTAGGATATAAGAAGGTGGAAAATGACTTTACTAATAATGTTACACTAGGGCAGAAATTATTGTCTGATTTTTTTTTTTTTACATCACTTATTGATAAATGTGAATCATTTTCAATTTATTTCTGAAATATACAATTAAGAATCCAATCAAAATGTCTGATCCATTTCTGATAATTTCTGGGAAAACCTCACAGAAAGTTTGATAAATTCTTCTTACTTGAGATGTTGGGCAATCAATAAGCTTAGGAACTAATCAATACTTTTTTCCCGGATATCCTTTAGATACCTTTCTTCCTTTGTCTTCAAGATATATTTTTCACAACACAGTTATATCAAACTTATTTCTCTCCTACATATAGTTTTTTTCATATCCCTTCTGCCTCAAAGTTTTTATACCTCTTTTTCTTTCAATTGTATCAGTATTATAACAATTAAAAGGAAAAAACAAATCCATTATACAAGTTAACATGCTAATAACTAATTATTTTATCAAAATAAATCACCACATGACTCCTTTTTTTTAAATAAAATATCATCTTTATAATTTATAGATGAGATTAGATATCTGCAGTTGCTTGATTTCAACAGGAACTTTCTGTAATGGTTTTTTTAAGTAAATTTCTTTGATGTTTGATTTATGTGATGAAATATCGTCAATGAAACTATTCTTAAATTGAAATGAAATATTAATTGAAGAAACACTGCAGATCAATGTAGTTGCAGTATTGCAAAATCATTTCAACTTTTGACTATTATCATAGTAGTATTAAGTCAGAGCAATTTTCATAAATTGGGAACTTCCAGTACAATAGTCAGAATCTCATTTTTTAATAAGCAGTTCCAGAAAGAACTAAAATTGCCTACTTTCCAAAAGTGTCATTTATTCATCTACTATATTTAGCATTTGGAATCCATTAATTTTGTGTGTCCAATTTTAATGTTAATTTAACCAGCATAGATGTTATGATGATGATGATATCATTGTGATATCGTGCATTGTTACATAATGATAATGCCATGTTGGGACTGTCACATCATTATAATAGATATTGACAATAAATGGCAGTGTGTTAAGAAATGAGACAAACCATGTTACCCATCCTGCCAACACTTAGTGCTATCTATTGGCAATAATATAAACTGAAATTGATAAAAATGAAATTCTATCCCATAGAATTAAAGGATGGCATCAAGGTGTTCTTTAATGACAACATCACTACAGAATTTCATGAAAATATGATAATTAATAGGGTACTCAAACAGCAAACATGAGCCCAATTTTATAAGCCTCCATTTTTTTTGGAAGTTTGCTGCTCTTTATATATCTTTTATATTTCATAGCTCTTGTTATACTTCCTATATTAATGTAATCTGATCATGTAACTGTAGTCTTTGCTGCTATACGAGGGGCAGTCAAAAAGTTCCCGGAATTTTGTTGTAACTATTTATTACCACAATATAAGTACACATTTACTTAATCACCTTCAAAATAGGCTCCTTCAGAACACACACACTTGTTCCACCGCTCCTGCCATTGCTGGAAACAACGATGAAAATCCTGTTTTGGTATCTTCCGAAGTTCAGCCAGCACGTTGGTTTTGATGTCTTCTACGGTGGCAAAACAGTTACCTTTGAGACCCTTTTTGATCTTGGGGAAGAGCCAAGAATCTGCTGGTGCTAAATCCAGTGAGTAGGAAGGCTGGTAGAGGAGTGGAATGTTAATCCAAAACAAAAGTGTTGCTCATTGCATTTTTCGACAATGAAGGTGTGGTGCACCATGAATTTGTACCAGCTGGACAAATTGTTAACGGCCCTTTCTACGTGCAGGTTTTGAAACGACTGAGGGAGGCAATCCGAAGAAAACGTCTCGCGAAATGCCAAGGAGGATGGACACTGCATCACAACAATGCTCTCTCCCACACATCGCTTGTTGTGCTGACATGGCTCGCAGAAACGAACATTCTACTCCTCTACCAGCCTCGCTACTCACTGGATTTAGCACCAGCGGATTTCTGGCTCTTCCCCAAGATCAAAAAAGGCCTCAAAGGTAACTGTTTTGCCACCGTAGAAGACATCAAAACCAACGCGACGGCTGAACTTCGGAAGATACCAAAACAGGACTTTCATCATTGTTTCCAGCATGGCAGGAGCAGTGGAACAAATGTGTGTGTTCTGAAGGAGCCTATTTTGAAGGCGATTAAGTAAATGTATACCTATATTGTGGTAATAAATAGTTACAATGAAATTCCGGGAACTTTTTGACTGCCTCTCATAATTTACACTCCAAAAAGAGAAGCTTTCTGTGGTCTGTCTTTATCATTTCTAAGAATATCATATACTGTGCTGGATCTCCTGTATGAAAAGTATCACTCAAAAAGAAGCCAATAACATTTAAAGATGGGTTGTAACTATAGGACTCAATATTCATTCTTTGTCACTCTCCTACTGTGTGCTTCCCAGATCTGATTCTTCAGTTATTAGGTATCATGTCAGACTCTCTGCATGTGCTTGTAGATATTGTTTACATAGGCCAGAGTGTACAGTCGGTTCTAAAATGTATTGCAGGTTGCTCCTGGAGGATGAGAAACCGGTTTTTGTTCGATTGCAGCTCCAGGAATAGTGACGACGAGCGTATTGACGTAAAATAGAATCGTCCGTTGTTATAGGAAATAGGGGGGAAAGCTTCGGAATGGAGGAGGCGATCATAAAGACTGAGGCGGCATAATTAATGGCTCAGTTACTGTTAAGAATTCGCTTTAAAATAACAGTTTATTATTATTATTATTATT
>AYEL01055637.1:0-37899 GCA_000484575.1 Olivierus martensii
ATATACATTAATATACCGACAGTGCGTCACCGATATTATATGTAATAGGACGTGCTCTACTCTGTGTGTCAGTTGTCTGTCTAGTCTTGTATATTTTATCTGAAAATTACTGGTATAGTAAAGTGATGTTATAATTTTATATAAGAAATGTGTCTTTATTAAGAGAGCACACAACAACAAAGTTCTAAAAATGATAAGTTCTTTCGACAAGAAAGTGTTTCCGAGTCAGAAACACTCAAGAAAATATCACGTTCAAGATAATATCTACGTAAATACTCAAATTTATTAAAATATTTTGATGTCCGCAGCAAAAAAAAGCATGCATAACATTAGTGGTAGCTCCGGAACTGCAGTTATATCTCCCATATATTTTTAATAACCAAAAACAGGGAAATAATATTTTGCATATTATCATCACTCATTGAGTTCTAAATGCACCTACAGTTTGGTCCAAATCGGCGTTGGATAATTTCCTTCACAGTTCATCCGCCGCCACAATTTGGCGGGAAATGACCGCTATTGCCGACAGCTGCGCTTAAATATGACAGATGCGTGTGATATTTTCAGAAACCTCGTATATTTTTTTAACCCAAAACGGGGACGTAATATTTTGCATATTATCATTACTCATATAGTTCTAAATACACCCAAAATTTGGTTCAAATCGGTGTTGGACAATTTCCTTCCTTCCCTTGTAAGTATACATACATCATTTCTACTTTATATAAGCAGTGTATTGATCATTTTATTCCTGCTTTTATTATATGTTACTGTTATTTGGTATGATTTGATAGATTAACTTTTGGATCTGGGAATACACTAAAATTTTTCCTATATAAATTAATGGCAATTGTTTCTTCACTTTATACCTTGGTGTACAAAAGGTTTCACAGTATTGCTAAACTTTTGTATAGTGAGGGAAATCTATATTATATTAATACTGGTACAAATTAGCAATGTCTGTCAAACTATAAACAACAAAATGATAAGCACATTATTAAATTACCAATATTAAATATTACTATATATCCTGATTTTTGAGAAAAACTTATTAATCAATAATCATCAGTCAATTATATATACTTGAATTTTGCTGCTTTTTTATTATGCTTTCTAGAATACAATATATATATTTAAATAATATTTTTTCTTACTCACCAATATTAAAATCTTTGGTTTATTGCATCATTTGCTTAGGACTTAATCATAATTTAATATTTCTGGCAGCACATATGTGCATGGAAAAATAAATTAGTTTAGGTTACCATATCACACTCGGGATATTCTATACTTGATGATGGCCACTTTTAGAGCCCACAACAAGCTGGCCAACACCTGCAGTGATTTCAACCAAAAGGTTGAAAGATGGAATTCAATTGTCCAAACCTGAACCTTCCCTGAAAAACTAAAGGTGTGAGACCCAGATCCTCCAAGATGGTAAGTGAATGCTTTACATACAGCATCCACTGATAAAAAATAAATTTGTTTTATGAAATAATTAATAGCAATTATTTAAATAAGCTCTCAGAAAGTAAGCTTTCCAGGCTAAAGAATTTGGTACATCATGCCATCTATTGATTAAATTATAGTTTGCCAGTAGTTGCACTATTTAATGCTATATTCTAAAAAATATCAGTCATTATTTAAATAGAATTATCAGAAAGAATGGAGCCAAATTTAGTAACTATAGTTTTAACTGTTTAAGAGATTACTTGACACAAGCAAATATAGATATATACTTAACCAAATCTAATAAATGAGTGTATTAATCACATATAGAGGTTCTCTGATTTACATTTCTGGCAACATATTCAATCAAATTTACTTATGTAAGTTATTATATAATTATTATAATAAAATGAAAAATATACAGTACATTGTTGATTATTCAAACTATTGTATATACTCAAATATATGCGGATTCGTGTATAAGCCTACCCCTAGACTTTAGCACTTTGATAAAAATTTGAAATTGATAATATAATTTTATCAGTAACTAAAAATCAAAGATCATGTAAAATTAATGCCATTTGCCAAAATAAATATTTTTTTGAAACTTTAGATATATACATATAAAATAAATTATTATTATATAGACACCAATATATCAATTTAAAAGGTAAAATTTTACTTTACTCGAAGTGATTGAGTACATTGCACCGCAAACTTCTCTGCACTATACAAATGCAGATTGGTGTTCAACCTTTTTCATTATGTGAGCTACTTTTCTATACTAAGTTATTCAGCTATCTACTTTCTTATAAATATCACATTCACGTTCCTCCAATCTGATATCTGATTACATACAACTATGCAATGAAATGCACTTACTCAGTTTAGAGGACCCACTGTCTGAGCCCTAAAAACTTTATCTGTATATTTAAGAATTTATTTATCACTTTTAATTATTTTAATTCTACAAATAAAACAAATTATATTGAAATAAAATATTTATTTTTCTATTTTAGAAAATCAAAGTTAAAAAAACCAACAGATTGATTACAGACTCATAAGTTACAAGAAATGCTGGTTGATTAAAAAAAAAAGTTCATGTGAAATTTAGCATTGTATGGAGCTCGCAATATTTTCATTGTCAGGTTGATATGAAGAAGTGGCCAATCATCCAAATAATCATTTGTAATTTGGTTTCTTGATTTTTTTTTTTTTTTTTGATATATATAAAGCAGATTCTGATAAGTATGTTGATCTGAAACACCACAGAATTTTTTATGCAATATCAGTTAATATTGGAAATTTTTCATATGTATACTTCCAAATAATAAGAAAATTAGTTATCTCACAATTTTAACAAAAAATAAACAAACAATAGAATATACTTAGAGAATTAAATGACAAGTATATCGATTCAAAACACGATAGAATTTTTTGTACAATATCAGTTATTGTTTGGAAACATACACATAAGTTCCAATATTAAGAAAATTAGTGATTTGACAATTTTAACGAAAAATAAATAAGCAATATCAATACACTTAAAAAGAATTAAAAAATAATACAAAATAATGATAAATAAATTAGTATGTTTTCAGTTTTAATTAAATTTGTAAGAAGGAATCAGCTAGAGAAGAATAAACAAGATCAACCAAAAATCCTTTCGCGATTGACGGGTTGAATACTCCTGGTATAGTGCATTGGATAGGCGATGCCATGCTGCCTGATGCACCACAACGTAGAAATTCTTGACAAACTTTAGAAGGTGTTGACACGAACGTGAAGACGAATAATGTCATTGAGTTCACGTTCCATGCGTGCATTTGTAGAAGAAATGTGCTTCAGCAAATCGTTATTTCCCTTAACTTCCCTAGATTGTGTCACATGTGTACGACATCATATTTGTTTAATATACTTGCATAGAATACGAACATCCGAGTCCATGGCAGGTTGATTCGCTTTCTCTGTTTTATCAAAATCACTTTGATAGTAATTTGAAAAAATATTTAGATTAAATAAAAATGAAACAAAACTTTTTCACTTAGTGTGAAGTATCCAGAAATCATGTCTAAAAATATGATATAAAAGTAGGTCTTTGAGTTATGATTTTTAACACAATTTAATTATCATATCATAGACACAAGTCTAAGGAACGTGCACACTAAAAGATATGGCATTATATTTAGTCATTTAGTCACTATAAATATAAGTAATCACCAATGTGAACCTTCCTGCCTAAGTGTCAAAATTTCCATTTTCGACGTGTAGAACATGAACGAATGACGTCAATACTAATCACCAATGTGAACCTTCCTGCCTAAGTGTCAAAATTTCCATTTTTGACGTGTAGAACATGAACGAATGACGTCAATACAGAACCTTTCCTTAACTCACATTTGGATGTGAGGAATTCTCTAGCGACGATTCAAAATGACGCCATAATTTCGTCATTCCAGCGCTCTATATCATTCTCGTGCTACACGTTTATATTGCTGAAAGTTGTCTAATAATCCAGCTAAAGTGATCCAGAACCGCACGCCTACTATAAGATTCCTGGATTTTTTTTTTTTTGAAACTTTATTGAAACTTTAAATATATACATATAAATAAATTATTATAAAACAAACACAAATATCAATTTAAACTGAAACTTAAATTCAAACTCATGGGAATAGAGGGCTGAACAACAAGGTATACCCAACAGGGAAAGAAGTAATAGAAATTTTTATTAAGTAAAGCTTAAAGAAAGCTGTCTGTAGGAGTGGACAGCACACTAGATGAAAAGAGGTAGGTCAACCAGCAGCTTTATAGATTCATGAGTGCCTGCATCAGGAAGATTATTAGTTAGTAAACAAAGGTTTACATTGAATACATTGATGATTACAGTAGTCTGGTTTTGCCAAGATGGATTAAAACTTACACTAAAGTCAATAGAAATGGCCTAGTAAAGAAGAACAGTAGAAAAGTTGTCCACTTATGTAAGAGTGATTGTTCTGAGTTTAGTTCCTGCTAGAGGTGAATTGCACTTCAAGAACTGCAGATTTGGTAAGGAAGTTCCATAGAGCCTCAAAGAGTTCTTTATTTTCAACAAAGTTCTGCAGTTTGCAAAGCCAGTTGAATCCAGCGAAGATAGTAATCCTCTCAAGTTGTCTTCTCTTGTCAAGAAATTTGTCACAGTTAAAAAGATAGTGTTCAGTGTTTTGAATTTCCTGAGTTCCGCAGTCACAAAGGTCTTCATTGTTGAGTGCAAAACGTTTAAGATAAGCCTTGAAATTTCCGTGGCCAGTCAGCAGTTGAGTGAGTAAGAAGTTGGTGTTAAAGTGTTTGTTGTAGTAGAATTTGGCTATGTCAGAAATGAATTTGTGGCAAAGTCTTCCGGTAATGGAAGGAGTCCCATTGTTTTTGTCAAAGTTCAAAAGTTTTAAAATGAATGCAATTTTTTAAAGGCTGGAATACAATCTTCGAGGGCAGCCTTTTTGGCCAGAAAGTCTGCCATTTCGTTACCAGGCTTTCTCATGTGTCCAGGAATCTAGTGGAAATTGATAGAGGATGTGTTGGAGATATCTAAAAGGAGGTTGTTGATTTCAGTGCTAAGGGATGTATTGTTGTTTTGTTTGGCAATGAATGACAGAGCCATTTTACTGTCAGACAGGATGTGGTAATTCCTATGTTGGTTGATGTTGTTTTTGATGTATTGTATTCCTTTGAATATTGTGAAGGTTTCAGTTTGGACAATGGTGTTGTAGGCAGAGAGTTTGTACTTCATCTGGTAAATGGTTCTGTTGTGGATGTTCTTAACGATGAGAGCTGCTCCAACATTATCATTGATTTTGGAGCTATCAGTGTAAATGAAAATACTATGTTTATCAGTGGGTTGACCAGAGTGTATTAGAATATTAGTTTTCTTAGCAGGATGATTGTAAATGCTATCAGTTTATCCATACCAGCAATAGTAATTTTAGCAATGAGGTCATCACTGATTTTATAGTTTGTCATTCAGATCGTAATTGTTGATAATTTGTTTGTTCATGGAAGCCAAAATCTGAATATCTATGGCAAAGAGGGCATTAGTGGAAGCCGTTCAGTATGCTTTTGTAATGTTAATAGCCACAAGTCTTTGAACAGAGAGAAGTTTTCTAGAAAGGTGGGACTTGGTCAATGCTGTTCCCCAAATTGCAGCAAAGTAGATTAGAATAGGTTCAATGGCTCCCTTGTAAGTAATTCTAACCAACTTTTTGTTTAATCCCCAGTTCTTCCTAGCAATATTTTGTAGAGCATGAAAAGTAGTAATTGATTTCTTGTAAAGAAAGTCTATGTGGTGTTTCCATGAAAGTCTGTTGTTAATGACAACACCCAGATATTTCAAAGTATCTTTTTTGGGATGAGTTTATTATCGATTTTGATTGAGAGTTTCTTGATTGAGATTAGTGGTCCTTTCCTTCCAAAGAGAATGGTGGAGCATTTATTAATATTAACTGATTGCTTGTGTTTGAAACTCCAGGTGTGAAGAGTTTCCACAGCAATGTTAGCCATTCTTTGAAGTATGTCACGGTTATTATATTTAAGGAGGAGAAGGGTGTCATCAGCAAAACCAATGATTTCAGATCCATCAGGTTGGAGATTGTTATCAAGAATGTTGTTGAAGAGGATGTTCCACAGCAGAGGGCCAAAGCAAGAGCCCTGAGGGCAGCCTCTGTTGACTTTAAGGACAGTTTTGTTGCGATTGCTGAAGACTCCAGCAATCCTGTTGTTGAGGTAGCTTTGTAGATGTTTTTTGGACAACTTTGGTCTTTAAGGGTTTCAAAAATTCGAGGTCTCCATACATGGTCAAAAGCCCTGGCAAAGTCAATAGAGATGGCTAAGGTGTGTTTGTTTTCAGTTTTTGCCTTTTTAATGTAGTCTATGACTTTACCAATGGCTGAATAGTGTTTCTTCCCCTTCTGAAACCAAATTGGTTGTCATTGAAATAATTGGCGGAGTGTAGATGCCATTTGATTCTATCTGAGATTAGTTTGTCTAGTATTTTCCCCAAAATGGGTAAGATGCTGATAGGTTTGTAGCTGGATGGATTAGAAGGGTCAGCTCCAGGTTTTGAGATGAGTTTAACTTCTGCTTGTTTCCATAAATTGGAGAAATATCCAATGTTGAGACAGCAATTGTAAAGAATTACAATAGATAGCAAAGTAGGTGTTTTTGACCATTTCACCAGATATTTTATCCATTCCTGGGCTTTTCTTGATGATGATGTCAGAGATGACTTTTTGAATTTCTAGGAAAGTAAACTTTCTATCTTTGGGGGTGTCAGGAGGCTACAAGATGTAGTTCCTAGTGATGGTATGTTCTGGAGTGTCAGATTTTCAAAGTTTTGGGGGAAGAGGTTTTCAATAACAACTTGGATATTTTTGGTAAAACTTCCATCAGGTTTTTTTGACCGATGTCAGTAGAGTGGCTTTTTTCTTCTTCCTCATAACAATTTTATAAGGATCTGACAAGGGGTTAGTTTGGGAGGAGCAAAAGTCTTTCCAGGCTTTAGTGCGGGCGTCAGAGATGCTTTTTTTGTATTTCTTATTTAGTTCCATGTAAGTAGTTTTTCGTTCTTGTTGAGTTGTGGGGTCTTGTTCTCTATGAAATCTTCTTTGAGAGATCCTAATTTGTTTTCTCACGTTTGAGAGATCGTCATTCCACCAGGGGGTAGAATCCCTGTCGGAGCAAATGAGTTTTGTAGCTTTTTGGTAAACTTTGGTGATTGTACTTATCAGATTGTTGACATAATTATTGATGTCATCCATAGTATTAATGAGTTGTAGTGGTGTCAGTTTCCAGTTTTTAGTGAGGAGCATCCTGAATTCTTCCCAGTCAGTGTTTTTCTTTTTGATGTTGGTTATTGTTGAGAATTTCTGTCACAGTGCATCAGGCAACATGGCGCCACCCATCTGATGCACTTATATAAATGCAGGTTGGATTCAGTGGTGCGATGTGCTCAATCGCAACAGGTAAAGTAAAATTTTACTCCGAAGCGAGACTGATGTCAGTGTAAGACATTATCGTTAGAATGATGTAGCTTCAGAAAATATCAAGTTAACGAATAGTAATAAATTTTTATAATTTACATAAAAATATTTTCTTTTTATTGTTATTATTGAATAACTGTTTTCTTTTCTAAAAAAAAGTTCATATTATCACATTTAATATTCCATTAGAATACATCTACATCATATGGCTCCCAAGAGACTGTTTGAAATTTTGTTTTCCCTATAGTTGAGTTGAGTTCATATTCAAATCTTTGATTGTATTTTAAAATGAGTGGATCATCCTAACAATGACGTCATGCACTATTAGGATGACGTGTGCAACATGATTTCTAGATGTTAAGCGTGCAATTTCAAAGTTTTGATTTTCCTTACGATGAACTTTTTTGATACACTAAAGATATGTTTCAGTACAGATTTTAAATTATTATTATTTTTTCGTTATTTTAAACATTATTTTAGTTACTTTTTAATCTACTTTAATTAAATCAATGATGAGTTAAATATAATAAGTATTTATCAATTACTAGTGAATGAATTAAAACATTCTTAATTAATAATGAAAAATAAATATATATTTTCACTCAAATATGAATCCTAGGTAAGATTTTTGATTGATTGATTGAGTTTTCGCATCACGTTGTATCGGGCAGCACTGCATTGCCTATCTGATTACAGTATATAGACGCAGGTTGGAATTGGCAGTGCAACATGATTGATTGCATTGTGGTAAAATAAATTTTACATGGTATCATATTAAATGAATTATTGCAAAATTTCTTTTCTTCTTTCAGATGTTCAATAAGTTATGGTTTTGCTTATTACTTCAATTTCTCCAGCAAAACGCTCAATAAGTTATGGTTTTGCTTATTACTTCAATTTCTCCAGCCAAAAAAAAAGTTGATTTTTTTTGATGCCGTGTATAAGCAAATCCCCACTTCAGAAATTTTTTTTGAAAAAAAAAAAAAAAACTTTGGCTTACACACAAGTATATATGGTAATTAGGATCAAGGTTATTCAGTTAATCAAATAATTTGGATAATCAAGCATACATGAAAATATACAGTTTACTCAAAAAAAGTCTAATTAGACCTACAATTAGGACATGATAAATTTCTTATCATTACATAATCATTGTTGTTATACTTTTGTATAAAACTAGAACTTGCATTGTATATTAAATTATAATTTAAAAAAATTTTTTAAATGTTTTGCATGGGTTGGGGAGTTCTTGTTCTTGTATTTATATTTTTAGAAGGATATTGTAATATTTCTTTAAATAAATAACTTTACAAATTTTCTTACCCCTCCACCAATATAACCAGGTTTACGATGAAATTTTGTAGATCCATGAGAAGCTGGACCTCCTTTAAATCCCCATCTTTTCACTACACCCTGGAAGCCATGACCGATTCTACAAAATCAATATCAATATGCAATTATTTATTGACTAAAATAGTTTTAATCAATCAAAATTTCTACTTACGTTTTACCAAAAACATCTACATAATCACCAACTCTAAAGTGAGAAGCATTTAAAGGTGTCCCTAAAAAAATTATTTACAATTAATAGTCTATAATTTAACAACAAAAAAAAAATTATTTATCTTTACATGTGTGAGGTCCAGGGGGCCCACCATTTTGTCACCATATTTAATGAATTAATTCTTTTGTATTTGATAGAAATTATGTTTATTTTATTATTATTATTTGATCAATTTATTTCATTTGTAAAAATAATACTTTATTTAATTTTATTTAATATTGTAACTTTACACAAATATTATCAGTTGAAAGCAAGGGAAACATTGACTTAGCTTCCTTTTGATTCACTTTATCTAAACAGTCGGGTTGAGAACCGCCTGGACAAGGAACTCTCCTTGCTAACAGCTAAGATTGCGACATCTGAATGATGTCAAGATTGACTCATGAGCTCTCCCTTGGCCAACAGATAAAAGGCGAGAAGAGAGAAAGAGTCGATGAGATGATGAGTTATCAGGATTACCTATTCAAGCCACAGCCAGAGAGATAACTAGTCCTTTCTGAGGGGAAGGAGTTCCAAGTCTGTAGCGATATGCTTAAGGAGCAACTACGAGATAACCTAGCCCTCTCTGAGGGGAAGGAGTTCCAAGTCTGACTCATCCATGTCCAGATATGTAGCGATATGCTTAAGGAGCAACTACGATAGTCAACCCGTCTGCTTAGTCACGAACCCATTTAGGCTCGTTCACTATACTAATTATTCACAGACCATTTGCTCGTCTGCTAAAGCAGTTACAACCCAATAGGTCGGTTGCTATCTAAATTAATTAGGAATTTATATGTTCACTAATCATTTCCTTGGCTTCATATTTCTTATATATTAATAATCATTGGAAATACATTTCTGTTTAGTTATTGTAAATAAATATTATTGTTTTATATATATATATTATATACTGCGTACTCTTCCTTCTTTTCCTGGACCCCGTGTGTCCTTACTCACGAAGCCAATAATAGCCGCTCGGACATTAAACACGTTAATAAGTAATTAACGCGACCGTTAATAAACGCGCTCGCCAACATTCTGACAAATTCGGCTTATTTTTAGTGCTGAAGATCACTATAAACTCTACCCTAGTGTCAGGAACCTGACTGTCGAACATATCGACGACAGCGCCACCTTGCGGGATCCTCACACATGTAATAATATATTTTGTACTGATTATATAAGAATTATATGTCTGAAATAATAAAACAATCAGAAATATCAAAATAAGGCCAAATATTTTATCAAAGTCTTTTGATTTTATTAAGAACTGAACTATAGAAAACTTTATATTTGAAAAATATTTATGAATTAGTAAAGTTAAATATTGAAACTTAAATTATCATCTTTAAATTCATTTCAGTATTATAAATTCAATAAAACAGTGACAAAAATCCAAATCAAAATAAAATGCAAGATTTCCAACAAATTATAATTCCCAGAGAAAACAAAATTTATCTCAAATATTTTGAATCAAATAATATTTACAAAATTAATTTTAATCACATTTCTCTGATAATTTTTCTGCAATTATACATTAATTTTAAATTGCCAACATTTTTTCTGATTAATAATTCAATTAGTTTTTACTTATTCTCTCTATTTGTCCATAAACATAACTTGGGAATCAAAAACTGCAGAAAATTTAAATTTGAACTGATGGTGTCAGGCATGGATGTGATGGCTATCATAAAAAGGCAACTCTTGAGCTACAGGAGAGAACTGTTCAAAATCTTCCGTGATAGATGCAAGTGGAGCTTTGTATGTGACAATATGGCAAATGTATTGGATTAGTGTATGAGTGAAGCAATCCACTGTGCAGGTTTTGAGGGCAAAAGGACTTGTTGTGAAGGACATTCACAAAGAACTTGTTCTTGTGTTATCGACAGCCTACATTATCACGACAAATGGTGCACAGCTGAGTGAAGACGTTCACCAATGGGCATACAAAAGTTATCAATGAAGATCGATTCGGCCTTCATTGCAACTACTGCAACTGTGGAGTATGTTGAGATGATGATTTGTACCAATGAGAGAATCATCAATACAGTGGCAAGTGAGGTAAGGTGTAAGCACAGTTTGGCCTACATCATCATACACAATCATCTGATCGGACTTTGCCAATAGATCCATTTGACCACCGAGGTCAAATGGATCTATCGGCAAAGTCCGATGCAGTGATCTAAAATTAATTCTAAATTAATATAACTGTCTGGAGAATCGATCCACTCATTGGCCTCGGTGGTAAGACATTGAAACGGTAGTCCAAAGGTCCCTGGTTCGATCCTGGGCAGAGGCGGATTTTTTTTCTCCAGATAAATTAATTAAAAATTCTAGTTTAATTATTAAATTATAAATGTCACCACTCATTAATTTAATAAAATATTAAATAATCTAATTACGAGATGGCGCTAAAATTAGTTTAAATTGTTCAAATCATTAAAATTTCTGTTACGATTTCAAGGGTTAAAATAAGGCATGATAATTAGGTTCATTTGATTAAAGTTCCCTTGAAGGTTTGTATTATATGAAACCTCTATGTTGGACACGTCTGATTCCTTCAAAATGCGTTCAACTTAAGAGTGTGTCCAACATAGAGAGATTCATAAAATTAAATTTTTTCTAAACATATTAAACACTAAATTTTCATGGCAATGAAAACATTTATTTAAATCTTTGTTATTTTAAATGAAACTCAAAAATATTAAATACACATTGCAGTATGTCAGTGCTTTCAACATAGGAACTATTTATTTAAAAAGAAATTTGTAAATACTCTTTGCCTTTTTTATTTAACTTGCACTTCATCCACACATTTACAATTCTTTTTACACTAAATAGAGTTTCAATAAACCCTGGTTCATTATTAAAAAAGGTATATCATTCAAATTCCTCTGAATATTTCAAAACTTTCATGGGTAACTGGTTCTTGAAGAATTGTAATTTCATAATCATTCTGTTCTCTTCTGAAGAAGTTCTGCATGAATTGAGCCAGACATAATCTTTTTAATCAAATCACTGGCTGTGCAATTTCATCTTCATGATGATAGCTCTCAGGACGGGCACTCAATCTCAATTCTTCTCTTAGTTATACTTGCATTCCTTACTTAGTGAAATCTATAGGGAATTCAGCTTTTTTAAAACATTTCTGAATGGTTAATTGTGAAACTTCCTGCCATGCAACATAAATCCTTTCACTGCATCCAGAATGCTAACACTTCATGTGAAGTCATTTACTTTTGGTCTAATGTCAGTTTGTTTAATTTTCTTTTATAACTTTTTAATATCACTCAAAAGAAAGCTTACTCATAGTCACAGAAGAAAATAACACACAATTCTCAAAGAATGAAAAAAGAAAGAAATAAACCAAATCAAAACTAGCCAAATTACAGCTCAAATATTTTTGATGATATAATACTGTAATAAAATATTCTGGCAATAATTTGGCTAGTTTTGGCTTGATTTTCTTAATGCCCAATGTTCGTATTTACAATAATAATTAAACCGTGCATTTATAAGTTATCAGCAACCATCTGATTGTGACTCAATATTATACATTTGTCTTTCACAAATTCCTTTGGCTAATTTTCTAAATCTAAATGAAATTAAAATCTTATTTCAACCAATAATCAAAAAGTGTCCATCTTATTTACAAACAGTTGTTCAAGATATAAGATAGACAAGTGTCCAGGATATAGAAGTTTGGACATATAGTAAAATATAGGCTTTTCTCCAGTTCCAGGAAAAGTCATTTAACATAGACAGGTGTCCAACTTGACAGGTTTTACTGTACTGTTATATATAAAATAGTTTATTTTGGCCAACGATGATTTTGGCACAACTGCTTTGGGTAGACAAACAGTAACAGTGCACAATGGCGGCAACCTGCAAACTATTGGACACATTATGTGACACATTGGAGCCCGATGGTTAGGCCCTTTTCAATGCTGGACCAGTGACAAAAGTTTCAGATATCACCTCCCCTCTCAGCAGCCCTGATTATAATCAATAATCATTTTTACAAATATTTTTTAACATTTTATCTTCTAATAATTTCTGATTATATTTGGTAAACAATTTTAAATTGCTTTTTTATGAAACTAGTTTAAAATTTATCTGTATTTATAAAATAAGATGATGACTTCAGAATATCTTAATTATTTGAAATCAAATAAATAATATAACAATTAAAAAATAAATAAATATAATTATAAATTTAATACAGGGGGTACCCAACTTACAATGATCTATACTTATATTGGTGGACACAATGAAAATCCATCAACTACCATCATTAATTTTGCAAAAATAGCAGCCTATCTGATTGATTGACCACAAGGTAGAAGTGTGCTTTATTTCCTAGAATATTTGTTTAATTCCAAGACCCAAACTCCAGATTTTTCAGGAGAATTCTAGGCCTTGCCACTCAATCCCATCTTTCATCTGACTGTCATTTTTACCATAGATGTAAGCAGTCAATGATGAGGATAAGAATGCCCTGCATTTATAGGCAAACCCCAATAAGACATCACCATCCGTTTGGTGACGATTTTGGCGACTAATCAGGTTTGGCAGTCTATCAAAACATGTATAATATAGAAATGAAAATGAACTCTGAATTTATTAAATTTAATAAAATACATTACATTTATATTTAGCATTGAAACTTAACATTTCTAAAAAACTGTAAACTTTTCAGTATAGTACATACTATATAGAAAATATGTTCACCTGCTGTTCTGATCCTGTACTTTGAGTTCTCTGTAAAATGCAATGCACACAGCTTACTGTACAGTATCCTTATTTGCTCAGTATGCAATAAACGATGGAAACAATCTAGTTCTTATGATCTTAAATTTTCTACAACATAGGTGTAAACCAGGTTTAAAGAGAGACAATTAACCATTAACTCTCTCTCTCTCCCATCCGCTGGTTACAAATCACCAGCGGATGGGAGAGATCTCTGGAGAGAGCAGATGGGAGAGATCTCTCTCATCTGCATTCTCTCCAGAGAGCTTTTAATACTGTATATATAGTACTGATGAATTTTGGGATGTAAGTCACCTTACATGCCCCCGACAGATTAACGAGGACAAATATAAATACCAAAACAAATATCTGTTTACACATTTCTAATGGTGGATGGCAACTTATCGTGGTTTGCCTATTTCATTAACATAGGAAAGATCCGTTCCACCAAATTTCTTGCAATCAGCGAGGGTGATAGCTTAACGGGGGGCCTCTTATTGCAGTTTGACTATAGTAACCAATGTGAAGGAAAGCAGAATGTGAGTCAATAGAAAAAAAATAGTTTCCATATCAAAATATTTTCTGAAATGGCCATAATGAAATCACATATATAATAAAATAATTTATTTAATTGGATCCAATCTGGCTTAGAGAGTTCTGATCCATCCAAGATATACAGAATAAGAAGCCCTAAAGAATCTAAAGGATCTGGAATTTAGATCACAGATTTAGAGTATCTGGGATTGAATTTAATCCTATTTCTTAGAAAATTCTTTTGATGGATTTGGCCCATATATTAATCTTTCTATTGTAAAGTCTTACTGATTCTATCACAGATATGGGAAGTTATTTGCAGTTGGGATTGAAATGAACTTCATTATTTACTACCAGACAAACATTGGGAAATTGGATGCCAGGGCACAAGGGGATTGGGGTAATGAGGTTGCTGATAAGCTTGCCAGAGAATGGACTTCTCGCCCCTTTTTTGGACCTGAGCCTGTCCTGGGCATTGGTTTGGATGTCTTTTTTTTTTGGACCTGAGCCTGTCCTGGGCATTGGTTCGGATGTCTTTGGTGGGTTGTTAAAGACTAGTTGGCGGCCTAGCATCATGCTTTCTGGAGGTCTACTTCTGGTTTTAGGCAAGCAAAGGCTCTCATTTTGGGTTGCTGTGCTCAGTGAACCAGAGAGTTGCTTTCTCTGAACAAATATGAAGTTAGAATTGTTACAGGGCACTGTCATCTTAGAAGACATCTTCACTTGATTGGGCTTGCCCTATGTGTAGAAAATGTTAATATAATATGGGAGGAGTATACATGTGTAGATGATGTCAGTATGAGGAGGAAACTCCTCTTCACATTTTAGATGTGTAGAAGATGTCAGTATGAGGAGGAAACTCCTTTTCACATTTTGTGTGAATGTGTGGCCCTTCAGAAGATGTTAATATACGGAAACTCCTCTCCACATTTTGTGTGAATGTGTGGCCTTTTCGTGGCTTAGGCATGATATCTTGGGGATGTATTTTCCTGTTCTCGAGGATCTTGCTACTGTCCCATTGGGGATGTATTTTCCTGTTCCAGAGGATCTTGCTACTGTCCCATTGAGTTTGTTCCGGAGGATCTTGCTACTGTCCCATTGAGGAAAATACTGTCGTTGTTTTTAAGACAAGGTCTTCTTTTGGGATGATTTGATTGGGGGTGCACAATAGACCACTGCTGGTTGTGGTGCTTAGGCTGAAAAAGGCCTCTCCCTATTTTACTACTACTAACATTGGGAAATGCTTTTAAAAAATAATTATTTTTTGGAAACTTGGATATACAAATGTAATTTGTAATTTCACTTTTGCTTTTACCTAGTATTTTTTATAATTTTATATTAATATTTATAACAGAATTTTTATCTAGCAAATGTCAGCAGTCATAGATTTAATTTTTCCTTGTTTTAAAGAATAAACAACATTTATTCAATATAATAGTACTGTATTACTTTTGAAAATTATATTGAATATTCTAAATTTTGATGGTTGGCAGCCTAATCTCCATTTATAACATTGTATCTATGGAATATTATGATACAATAGTGGATTCAAATTATTATTTTTGAATGCATCCCTCATAAGTCAAAGACCCTCTGTAGTTTGTTTATATATATCATAAAGTAATGTGAAATTGGCAACTTAATGCTGCAATACAATAAGCTATCTTTAGAAATGATTAATTACAAATTTATTGTATTTTTTAATGAGAGTGATCACATGTGAAAATATCAAATGCTAAGTTTTTTCTCAATTGGTTTTTGTGCATTGCAAAATGTTATTCAATATTAAATATGTCAAAAAGGATCAAATATTTAGGAAAATTCTGATTTCTTCAAATTCTATTAAAAATTCTTTAATATCAGTGTTTTAGCCTTTTTGCATTTTGGTGTAGAAATCTGGATTTGATCACTCCCAGATTAAGATTAAATGAAATTTTTACCTGGTTGAAGAGCTGCATTAGGAGTAATAAAAAATCTTGTCAACTTTCTTTTTGGCATAACTCCAGCTTCTGTGAAGAGTCCAATATATTCAGCTGAAAACTATAAAATAATCAATATATTTTATCAATATAAAAAATTTAATAAATAAAAATATAATTTTAAAATATGAATTAAGATATTACTACAGGTAGTCCTTGACTTACAATGATTTGCATTTACGACAGTCAAAAATTATTACTGAAAATTCTCTAATTCAATTTTGCCACTTGCATATACATACATATATCATACTGATTTTGTATACACATTGTAGCATTGCAATTAGTTGGTATGCGAAGCTTTATTACTGTATCTTATTGTAACTCATCATGTCCAGTAAGAGAAATAATATTACTAATGAAAATCCCAATGTAAGAAAAGAAAGCTTTGTTTAACCGTTTTAAGTTAAATAGAAACTTAATTTATGAAAATATTAACAGAAATCAAACAAATCAAGAATTAAAAAAATCCTTGACTTATATCAGAATCGGAGATGTTGGAATGGAACTCCATCATAAGTCGAAGGCTGCCTATATTTAAATAAATACAGACATATCTCGCTTTATGATGAAAGAAAAATCTCAAAAAGAAAATTATCTGCAAGTAATTACAAAATAATACTTAGAATAGATATATAAAACATAAATTAACATATAGATGTGTCCTGAAGAGTTTTCCTGAAAAACTGGATGTATGAGACCTGGAATTGAACCCAGTCCTCCATAAGCAAATGCTTTAAAATGTGGCAATCCAGCAGAGTTTTTTTTAGGTCTAACACTATTGTGCACTTAATAAATATCAGTATAAATACATTTTTAGGCTTTTATATGCATTAGTAAATGAAAAAATAACTTTGATTTGCTTTGTGAAGCAACACAGAAAAATTTGCTTTACAATGGTGGTCTGGAACCTAACTGCCACAACAGCAACGTATGTCTGTAATATTATATATAAATTATTAAATTTATAATAGTTTATAATTTATAGAAATATCTCTTGTTTATTTATATCTTATAATTATAATATATAGAAGTGTGTAACTATAGTACGTTATGTACCTATAATGTAAAATTTGTATCATTTTGTAACTCTGTATCATATTTTCTATCTCCCTTATGTAAATATTGTATTCTGCTTTCATAAAAAATAAAGTTCTAACTGACCCGGACGCCTGCAGATGGGTGCCTGGGGCCCGTTCTGGTGGCGAATTGATGCTGCTGGGATCCGATGCAATGCGCTCAGTCTCTCTCTCTCTTCCTCCCCATCCCCCCTGTCTAACTAACCACCCTGCCCTACAACCCCCCAACTTTTCTCTACATAATACTAACACCCAGTTGACACCAAAGAGTATATAACTGGTTTTCCTGCTTTATTAATATCTATAATCTCTCTATAATATATAGAAGTGTGTAACTTTTTAATATTAGTTATAAACATAAAAATGTCACACACACAGTTTTATATATAATAAATATAAAACAGATGTTATAATGGTATATTCATATTGCAATAGCTTTGAATGTAATTGATTGACAATATTATAAATGAAGCATATTGTTTATTTATCCTTTATAAATCCGATACATATTAATTATTGAAGGAAAGAACAATATTCAATGAGTAATAAAATATAGATAAACTTTGGTTTATGAGCATGGAGCATTTTTAAAAAATGCTTAAAATTAGTCTAAATTACCATCAATTATCATTAAAAATTATAGTGTTTCTGAACTTAAAAATGTCAACTATTTTTCAGTGAAATATATTTAAATACCATTTAATTGGATAAACAACAACAAAACTACTTCAATAATTAACATTAATTGCTATAGAACAACCTAAAAAGTCTTCTTAAGTAAAATCTCTAATAAATAGGCCAATTTGTTAGAATGGAAGCTTTATATAGACTTCAGTTTTACCATATGATCTGCATAAATGGAAGTATCCAGTTTCTATATCTTATATGTTTTTGAGAGATTTGGACCTACTTGTTAAAACATCTTTCCTTTTTAATGTAACATTCCAATTATTAATCACTCAGTAAGTGGTATGCCATTTCAGTCCCTATCATAGGCCATTCACACCCACAGATGGTTAGCTGGATTGTAGAGGACAGGGATTGAAAGATCAATCTGGAATCTCTGAATAAATTTTCAAGAGATAGAATCAGCTGAAATGTTTCCATATAACCAAATCAATTCATATTCAGCACCTGCTAGTTAACCCAAATCATGATATGATGGTGTGTGGTAACTCCTTAAATGGCCCTATCATTTACTAACCTCTGAATGAAAAGTAGTATAAAAACAGAGACAAGAAAAAATGTTATATAATAAAAATAAATATCTGCCATTTAGAATTGTTAAAATTAAAGTATTTTTGAAAAAACAACTCAGAAAAATTACTAAGGGAGATCCATAAACTGTCATGTTATTTCAAATACTTTTTAAACTCCTCTCCCTTTGTCATTTTTCTTTGAATCAAGCTTGAGTCCTTACTGTAATGTCACAAATTTGAAGACCCTTTTTCCTTCTGCTTAAAAATTTTTTATCTGATTTTACATAAAAATAAAAATATATCATATTTCATCACAAGAATATAATTAACTTTCTCTGCAAATAAATATAGAAATGTAATAGTTTCTTAATGACAAAAATTTTCCTTGTTAATATCAAATTATGTTCTGCCACTGTTTCCATGATTTTTTAAAGCACAACAACTTTTCGTTTCAATGTAGCATTATAATGTAATCTTCTTGAAAGCATTTTAAATGCTAATTAGGAATCCAAATGTCAATAAAACAACATATATATCTATCTGTATCACTAAAAATAAATGATGTATGCCAGAATCACTATTTTGATAATGCAAAATTCAAACATGCATAACTACAATTGTTGCTTGGCTAAGACTTGTTGCCACTATTGTTATATTAATAATTGTAACAAATTTTAACAATTCATGGATTTTGATTGCAATGCATCACTCTAAATATTTTTACTACTATTCTTCAATTGTAAGAAGCTATTGATTCTAAGATTATCATTCTATGATAACGATTTTACAATTCTAAGATTCTATTCTTGACTTCAGAGATGAAAAAAATGTGATATCTTAGAACTGATGAAATACAGTATATAAAATAGAAATTATTTTACACTAGTACTTTGTTGCATTTATTCTTTATCTTCCAAATAAGTCTTTAAATAATTGGATATGCCATAGAATTAGATATGTTTGTTATAAAATGCAAGACATATCTCCAATTATGTTAAATTAGTCTTTAGTTTTTACAAAATTAAACAAATATTTTACTTTTATAAAAAATATTTCAGTCATAGAGAAGTAAAACTCTAATAACTTTTATAGCATGGCATAACAATTTGCATGGTCCCTTTCCTCCCTTACATTATTTTTATCATTACCTATCTACTACTACTATAACAGCATAATGTAGTTTATAGATGCTCCCTAATGCAAAGCTCAGTTAATTATGAACTATTCAAGTGTTTAAGATAAGAATTATTTATTAACTCATTATGCTTCAAAATTACAAATCATCAGTCAATACAACTATGACTGAAATGAACAGTTTGCTATTTTGTTTTGTGATACATGGTTTACCTAAATATAATGTTCATAAAAACAAAAACTGTTCCATAAGAATAGTCAAACTATAGTAGATCCTGTAATGGCACAGCCACTTAATAAATGGTAATAATTGGAAAGTGTCATTAAGGAATCAAACCTATTGAAAATGATCGATATTGGATCATACAGTGGGATGTCTGCTGTCAAAATGATATTTCATGTATTATCAGATACAAATGAAATTTGTGTAAATTATTGGGATAGCTAGAGGATATTTTTTTATGGCAAAATTTTGATTGCCTCTTTCCAATCAAACAGAGTACTAAGGGCCAGTTGCACAAGTCTTATTCTGCAGATTAAAACAGGCTTTAATCTGCAGATTTAGCTTGTTGAGTTGCACAAAGTCAAATCTTTAGGATAAACTGCCAACTAATTTAACCAGCTGATTTTGGGCGGGTTAAAATTTATTCTATAGATTATCCAGCAAAACAATATGGTGGACTATAGTAGTTTCGAATCTGAAGTTGAAAATGATCTCAATTTAGAATATTTGGATTACATTTATCTTAACACAGAACGGATATTTCTGAAAAAGATAAACAGATTTACCGTTTATAATGATGATAACTTTCACATGAGGTTTCGTTTTACTATAATTAACGATTTTATGGCTATTGCCAGAGGTAAAAGAAATAGGCATTTTATAAATCAAAAGTTTGTTATTTTATTTTAAATTTATAAAGTAAATTGTTATTCATATTATACATACATATATGTGTGGGTGTATATTATAACCATATATGTTGATGTACAACAGTAATAATAAACCAAAATTACAGATCTATATTTTCAGATCTACTTAGACCTATTATCACAAAGTATTTGGGTATTATGCTAGTATATGCTTAATTATACATATATAGTACACTTAATTCTGTTTTTACACAATAAATATGTTCCCGAAAAATTTGTGCAAAAAATATACTGTATCTATAGGAAAATAGAAGATTGGTTCCAGAAATAATATAAATACTATGAAAAAGCATGTTAGAATCCTATTATTTTTACATTCTTGCACTTTTTATTTCATAAAGATTGCGTATGTATAAGAAAAAGTATTATATAAAGTTAATTATCATTTGAAAAGAAATATAAGGTACAATTTTACATTAGTGCCATATGAATGAAAATAGTACCAATCGAAAGATGACGACAAGTAGAGAAAACTTTCCAAAGGACTGCACTTCTATATGATGCAGGATTCGATAAAATGAATGATGAAATTATATTTTTCCACATACAACATCTAAATCAGTACATGCCGCCATCTTGAAAACTTGGTTTGAAATCAGAGATATAGTAGTTTTTTAAATGAATCTTTAACACAACGGAATTACTGATTCGTGTTTTAATCATCAATCTGTGAGAAGCTAATTTTTAATTCTTTAACGATAAAGATTTTTTTTTCAAGATAGGTTTACAAAATGGCAACAGTTATCAGTTTAGGTACTGCATGTACTGCTTGCAGAGAAATATAATTTTATCGTTCATTTTCTTGATGTCTGCACCAGATAGTAGTGTGGTCTTTTATGGAAAAAAATATGAATTACACATAATAAAATTTTGATTTTAACTTTTACTAAATTTTTTATACCGTTAAACATTAAAAACTTATTTTTCACTTTAAACACCAAAATCAAATTGCAGACAAAACAAATTCCCTATTGAAGTTATGCCTATAAATTGCAGAATTCCTCAAAGATTTCTTTTTTATTTGTAATCAAAAACAACAATATGGAGGTGAATAATGCACAGCAAGCATTGCATTCACTTTAATATGAAAAAATATTTTTCTTAGAATTTGAGATGATCGTGTTAAATCAAAACAAATTGTGTAAAAAACAATAGGGTATATATGCTGAAAATTTTTTTTTAAATAATGAATTAAAAGCTGAAGTTGAACTACAGACTAACTGAAAGCCGAGCTGCAAATTAATTGGCGCCTTTCATGTTCAAATGAGTTAGTGTGTAAAGCGCAAGTGCACTAAATATCTTCACGCTATCTGGCTGAGAGCTATCTTTTGCCTTGTGCAACAATTTGTATTTAATCTTTAGATTTTTGAACTGGTTAGAGTTATTCTACAAATAACTATTCTACAGATTAAACCGAGAGTCATGCAAATGGCCCTAAGGGAATTAACTTAGGACAAATTGTGATGCAATTCCAAATATTTATCTGATGAATAGGTCTAACCTAGTCTAAATAATGTTAGTGATTAACCTTCAAACTTAAAATTATATTAGCAACTTATAACTAAATATGTATAACATATGACATTCACTCAGAGAAAGAAATAATAAAACAGAATGTGTCAGTAATAACCAATATAACCAAACTTAATCATTTTATTTCCACAAGAAAATGTGTGAGCAGACATATCACTGACATCCTTGAACCACTGTAATGGCCAAAATTGAAAATGGTAGTTCTACTTAAATAATTTCTAAGAAAAATTTTTGATAGAAAATAATGGTTGCATATACCAGAGAAAGTAGACTGCCTGGAAATTTTATAGTCATTCATACATTTATATTCACAAAGCAACATTCACAACCATCTCTTACACTACTTAATTGAATAAATTTATTTTTTATTTTTGTTTTTAGTATTATGTATTTTATGTATTATGTTGTTAAAAATGATTAATGCAGGTACTCCTCTACTTATGATCATTTGACTTATGATAGTTCAATTCTACAACTGCCTTTATAATATTCTGAATTATCTATTTTAACAGCATATTGGCTAGGAATACTTTTTTGTTTTATTAAAGATTTATCAAAAGTTGGACCAGAATCTGAATTCAATTCTGAATGATTTTACCACCTTAGAGTATCAGGTCTTTCATTGTCTACTTATTACTATCAAAATTAATACCATTAACAGCCCTTTTCAATTTATGATTTTTTCTACCTATCTACAGTAAAGGAGCACCTGTATTATTGATCATTTTTAGCATACATTTTTCTCTTAATATTAAGTTAGTGATGCAGAGCAGTAAATTTGTTACAAAAATATATTTAAAATTTTTTTATCAATCAATCATTTATATTATTAATTTGGATTTTAATATTAAGAATACCTGAAATATGGAATTTTGTTTTTATAAAAAACAATTTTAAGATTTGATATATAGAAAAATTTAAAATATAAATTACAGATAATAAATAGCATAGCTGAAATATAACCATCATTTTAAACAAAACATGATAAGTAAATTGATTGGTGATGAGACATTTTATTCATAAAATTGAAGGATACTTGTATGAAAATAAATTTCAGACTATAAAAGATAATCTTTATAGCATATTTTAAAAATAAACAATAAAAATTACTATAATAAATCTACTAGATAATGTTCATACAATCAGATAATTTTAAAAAATTATTCTGATTAAGAATTTCAATAAGAAAAATTTTTACTATTTATCAAAAAGACTGATAAATTATATTTAATGTGTACATTGTAAGATTAATAAATAAATAAAAAAAATTACTTTTTGAGGATCTGTACTTTCTGCTCCTACAACAAGACATCCCAATCTTCCTTTTTGTCCATGTTTATCACCAAATCTCATTTTTGCATAAACTTCAGGTGGGTGATATCTTATGACATGGTTGTCAACTATCTATATAATTATACGTATTTTAACATTAAATTAAATTTAATATCTTAATTTATTAATTCTTTTAATAGTTAAAATATATGTAGATGAAAATGAATTTAATTTATTTATTCAAAGTGTTTTTACTTGCAAAAGTGTTGTAAGAAGTTTCTTCCCAGATTTTGTCCACATTGGATATATACCAATCTTCCGAGCAATAACTCCCGTTCTTTGTGAACTAAAATATATAAAGAATTTTTTAATCAAACGATAACAAAATTCCAATTAGCTTTTTCCTCCCATTTCTTCTCTGTATTCTAGATTACTATATTCATATTGTTCCAAATGTTGATATTATAAAGTTAATTTTTGAAATTTTTTAGAAAATTAATTTTTTTGGATGCACTATGAAATGTTAAAATTAAAAAATTATATTACAGATAATATTTATTAATTATATTAAAATGTACAATATTTTTTATTAATATTTTACATCATTTTCACTGTATTTTTATCTAAAAATGAAAAAATACAAATCTATGCAAACATCCACCATTAAAATGGGTGTGAACTTTTATTGTTTTATTGCTGCCACTCCTTTCCTGCACTTTTTCTGCCAAGCTTATTTTACTCACAGTTCAAATTTGCTCTGTTCTTGGACCAATCAAATATTTCTGCATTGTTTGTAATGAACTTGTTTACACTATAGATAATGGTCAAGTCTCAGTCTAATCAAGTTCCAGTCAAGATTGACAGGAAAGAATATTCAACTAGAGTATGACCATATTTATCTGAATCTGTACCAATAAAGTGAATAGCCTTAGCTGTTCAATCGACAATCAGTGCTTTTGTATTTTTAAGTTTAAAAAAGTTATATATATATTATGAACAATGGAAAACCTACATGGAATTCTGAAAAAGATATGTTTATAAATTAATTAATGCTATTTACCTTCAAGTTTGCAATATAAATACAGTCAAACCTGTTTTTATGCGGTCTGTTTTTGTGTGTTGTTTTTTTAATTACATTTTTTAATTAATTTTTATTTGCCATATGCATTTGATGGAAGTTTTTTTATATATCGCACAAAAAAAATTGCACAAAAAAAACAACACCCAAAAACGGACCGCATAAAAACAGGTTTGACTGTATATACAAAGTGAAATAAATGTAGTGATTTATATCTATTTGAAAATATTTTACAAATTTATCTTCATCATCTATTAAATGAAGATACAAGGTATAATATTTTCATTCGTTTTTTTTGCATTAAACTTGAATGTATCCATATCCTTTTTTTTGCCTTTTTTCATTTCTCAATATTTTCCTCCTCATCGAAAAGAACAGTCATAATTACTAACTCTTCAAATGAAAAATTTAATGCAATTGTCTACAGTCTAAATTTAATGCAATTGAGAGACTATGTTGGTTTGGAGATTGGTTTCAGATTTACTAGTGAGCAAATATGTGAACATGTTGTAAAAAATGATCAGACTGAGAGCAGAGTGAGATCAAACTGTGAGTGGCTCAATAACGTAGATTGGTCTAAACCAGGGGTTCCCAAAGTTTTGCCTAGATGGGCCAAATTGTAAATTCCAAAATATTTGGTGGGCGAAAAAAAAAGTTATGGAAAAATACATTCAAATCAATAAAAAGACACAAGGGAAAGATTTATACTAATTTTATAACACAGTGGTTCCCAACTGTTAGGGTTCCACCAAAAAATTTTGGGGTTCTGTGTGAAATTCACTAATTTTATACAAAGAAATATTTCCACACTCATAATTTAAAGTCTAAAGTCTAATATCCAAATGCTTTAAGTGAGTTTGGCGTAAAAAGTGTTTCACTGAACTCACCATATATATATACCCGCTGTTGCTCAGCTGCTGTAGTTTCTTTTTGAACAGTAGATAGCAGTGATGTCTATCCAATTCCAGAGCCCCATTTGCTACAAAGCTGGTAAATATCAGTGGTCATCAAAGTTTGTTTGTAGTTTCAGATTTTTGTTTTATAAATAAAGCCTTATACAACATACATTGTGCTTATTATTTAATATAAATTAATAAGGGTTCCAAAAATATGTAACATGTTTAGAAGAGTTCTGCATTAAAATAAAGCTGGGAACTGCTGTCATAACATAATCATTCTTTATTTATGACAATAATTACTTTTTATTACAAACTATTTAAAATAACACATTTCAAAAATAATTAAACAAAAATAACTAAATAATTTCAAATAATAAAAAAAATAATAATAAATTCATCAATCTGAAGTATGTGACTTGTGCAGTTGTTTTCTAATAATAATATCATTGAGCTTTGGTTCTAAGTCAGTTGAATGTATTCTTAACACTGCTTGTAAATGTTTATCAGTTAATTTTGATCTCAATTTAAACTTATTAATACTCATGATTGAGAAAGTTTTTTCACATATACAAGTGTTTCCAAATAATGAAAACATATTTAGAAGCACTTATACATGTATTTTTTTAACTGAACAATTTTTAATTATATGATAAAATTTATTTATTTTTTTTGTAAAAATTAAATTATTTCTATGAATTCAAGATCGTGGATGATCTGACATCACGGTCCACATTTGGCCTGCAAGCTGCACTTTGGGAATCCCTGGTCTAAACCATTTATAAAGAATATTATAACTATTTATGTTGAAAGAAGACAATTTTTGTCTACATTAGGTTTGTTAACATAAATTTGAAAGTTTATAAAAAAATTAAGTTAAAAATTATTGAAATGAAAGAAAAATATATTAATAAATATAAATTATTAATAACAATAATATTTCAATAAATTTATAGTGAATTTTGAATTAATTACATGACATATCTTAATTAATATTCATTAATCAAAATTTGCATATTAATTAGGTTTTTATCAATTTTTTTGAAAATATAGTCTGATTTTCTTCATTCATGGTTTGTTTTATTCAGAGGACCAGCTACTATCCAAAAATAACAATTATTTCATTGGATGGCTAAATATCCATATTAAAAAAATCATATTTTTCGTAATCTCCTATATGGAATGAAAACTTCTGAAAAGAAAAACTTGAAAAAATGCTTACACTGTTATAAAGAGAACAAAAAAACTGTAAAAATTTTAAAGGATTTTGAAAAAAATTAAGCCTAATATGATAATTTTAATTTTTTTGAATATTAGGCTTAATTACTTAATTAGCAAGTTTGTTAATACCATCCTTTTTTAAAAATTCTTTTGACATGCAACAGGTTAAAAGATTTAAATTTTCATCAAATGTTGTCTTAAATTTATGTAATTCTCAAAAATCTTCATTCTGCTAAATTGTTGTCAAAGAAAAATCAAATTTTTTGGAAGATAGTATTGTTGTTTTAAATAGGAAAAAAAAACTTAAAGATCACAATCTACTCAAAGATCAATTAAAATAGTCACAAAACACTTCAGCAGAAAAATAACTAGTTTATGCTTAAAAAATGCAGTAGTAAACATGATATAAAAATACTTTTGGTTGTCTTGCAGCCCTCATCAGTTTACATTCTATAAACAGAATTTTAAACAACAAATATTCTAACATTTCATAAGCAGCATTATGACAGTTTTATACTAATAAAATAATTACATACATAAGTAAATACATGTGATTAAATTATTGAAATATATGAAAATTACATGTTAAAAAATTCAGGTGACATAAGAAATAGACTTGTAATAGCAAATATATAAATATAAAAATATAAAAATTATCCTAACATTTAAAGGGAGGTTATTATTTTATACATGGTATTATTTGTTTTTAATTTTTGTAATAAAATAGTTGTAAATAAAATTAAAAGTATTTCATAAACTAATTTAAAAGTATGATATTGATCAATAAACAGATCTAAATCAAGTGTACATCATCACATTAATGTACTCAAATATAGTTTATTTAATAATAATTAATAAGCAAACAGAATAGTCTCTAATAGCAAACAGAAAATACTTTAATATACATATAGAAAATTAAAAAGAAAGATTTGTTTGAGTTTTTTTTGTTCTTTAAAATTTAAATTTATGACATTCTTATTTATAGAACGTAAGCTGATGAGGGTTGCAAGACAACCAAAAGTATTGTATTTACTAATGCAATTTCTTTTGGTTGTTTTAATTCTATTTATTAAAAATTCATTAATTACAGATTTTATTATGGTAATTACTTTAATAAACTAATGGATACAAAATATACTTATTTAAACCATTACTTTGATTAGATTTAACATATTCCAAAAGAATAATAAAATAGTTATACTTCAAATTTATATATGGATAAAAACTATATAACAAAGATATACACATCTGGAATAATGTATAA
The DNA here is from genome assembly GCA_000484575.1 of Olivierus martensii. Classification (NCBI taxonomy): domain Eukaryota; kingdom Metazoa; phylum Arthropoda; class Arachnida; order Scorpiones; family Buthidae; genus Olivierus; species Olivierus martensii. The sequence continues at coordinate 27,881 of AYEL01055637.1, forward strand.
TCATTGTTTTATGAAATTAAATAGTTCATAGAGGATGTTTGTTTATCAGATTTCTCAGCAACCTTAGGCACTGCACAGGATTCAACTTTAAGCACCTTTCATTTTGTGTATTATATGAATCCAGTTTTTCAGTTAAATATAGAATCAACAGTTATTGTTTATGCAGATGATTTTAAAATACTGAATATAAATAATGATGATATAGAAAAACTTAAAGATTGGTTTATTGAAAATAACATGATGATTAATGAAGCTAAATCTAAATATATGATATTTGCCTTACATAATAGAAATATCAGTAGTAACACACATAATAATACTCATTTTATTCCATAGATTCTCATAAAGATCTTTGTTTAATTCTGGATAATTGCCTTTCCTACAAGTTTCATATTAACAACATAATAAATCAATTAATTAGAAAATCTGCTTTTACATCAAGATATTTCACAAGAGTAAAGGATAAGCATATACTTCAAACTTGGTTTCATGCTGCATTTGTATCTTATAGTGTACGGTATACAACTATATTCTGCTAGACTCATATCAAGTCTAAATCATTTTAATGAAGTATGGAATTGTATCATCAAAAATAAATAAATAATATATATCTGTCAAATATTCAAGATCCAATTACAAATATTTTACACTTACCTACTATTGAAGAACTGAGAAAGAAACATGATATTCAAATGCTAATGAAATTTATGAAAGGAGATTTACCACCTGAAATGATCAACTATAATGTGCCCCAATTCAAATCATGAAAAATAAATCCATTTCGGATCAAGGTAAAAAAGCTTGAAAAATCTTACAGATCCATCTTTGTTAGAGCTTGTATGACTTTTAATTCTTTTTATAACAGTGATAAGGGGGACACCCAAAATTACCTCTTTTTGTAGGGTGTATATGTTTACAAATAAATAAATAAATAAAAATATATCTGCAAAAGCTTTTGAAAAATACATTAAGTACATTATAAAACTCATATTATTGATATATGCCAAGCACTGGATTCAACACTGGATCCTCTAATGAAAGGAGTGAATTTCATTAAAATCAATGGTATACACAATAAATTCAATATATTTAGTACATTCAATGAAGAAAATAAAAAAAAAATCAATATATTTAAATGAATTATAGTAGATGATTGATGATGAAAGTTTCTTTGTAAAAATGAAAATTATTTTTTCAAAACAAAAGATGGTATACATTTAAGCTATTAGTTAAATTGAAAGTTCATTAACTAAGAGTTTCTAAATCCAAGGATAACCATAAATTTAATTTTTAAAACTAACTATATATGCAGTAATTAAACCTTTTTAAAATAAAAAAATCTTTAATAACAAAATTTTTTGATAAAATTGTGAAGAAGGCTGATTTCTGTTTTCTTCACAATTGAAGAGGACTGAGAGATTGTTTTATTATAACAGATTTTTTTATTTTAAAAAGGTTTAAATACTGCATATAGTGCTAGAAACCATAGTTATTTTACAATATTATAAAGATATAAGTGATTTTTAAAAATTTTTAAATAACTGTTATATGTTTAAATGCAATAGAATCTCAATTTATTGAGACTTGTTTAACTAATATTATACATTATTTGCGATGAATTGTCAATTTCTTTTATATGATATTAAAATGTAGTGCAACATCACATTGTGTAATATATTTTGCTTATTATAAATTGTACATTTTGTTTGTGACTTATAATTTTTATACATGGTATTATTTGTTTTTAATTTTTGTAATAAAATAGTTGTAAATAAAATTAAAAGTATTTCATAAAATAATTTAAAAGTATGATATTGATCAATAAATACCTCTAAGTCAAGTGTACATCATCACATTAATGTACTCAAATATAGTTTATTTAATAATAATTTACCAAATTTTTTGTTATATGAATTTTTGATTGTCCACAGTTTCTTCAATTCACACTATCTTGGATAATGAGGATGCTACTATAGCTCTGATGTATCTTTTCTAAAAAATATATAGCTATAATATCAAGAAACATGACAAAGTACTTAAAACATTGTGTCACTTCTCTTATACAAAAACAATATCTGTAATTAATTTGTTCTAATAAAGCAGTAGTTCTCAACTTTTTTCTGCTGGGAAAACATTTTAATATTTAAAAATTTGGTAGCACATCTAAATATTTTAAATAATAATTTAGATTTAAAAATAAATTTTTATTAACAGATTATTATATTTATTTTTATTTAATACATTCAGATTACAGACATACTCGTACATGAGATCATTAAATGGCAGCTCTTATTAAGTTATAGCACCTGTGGATTTTGTTTTTTAGAGAAACTATTATTTTAATTTTTTAATTATGAATAACGACAAAAATTTTGGCTGTCGCAGAAATTTGAGGGTTAGCTTTTTCTAATGATACCCTATTTATAGGAATTGGTACAGTGGTTTGACTGCAAAAGGGATATCCACCAACCACATTTCATACAATTACAATTCATACAAATAATTCATTCTTAATTTTTCGCAGCAAATTGTCAAAGGTTTGGTCATCAATAAAGTCATCAAGAAACTGTTTTATCAATACAACAATAGTTATATCAAGATACATGATTTACATTTAGAGGTTATATTCAATGTATAATTTTTTAAAGAATGAAGTGAGAAGAATACAGAAACCATGCAGAAAGAATCCTACCAATTGTAATATAGCAAGTCACTAGCTGAAAAGAGAGGATATTTTTTTAGTCATCTTTTATAACATATGGGCTAAACAGTGGGTGAAATCTGCTCCCATTCACAGGGGAAATATATGAGATTAGTAAGTAGAATGGGAACTTTTCTGAAGCAATAAACCTAATTAAAATGCAGTTAATATGCTACACCCATTTAAAATTTGGCTTTTTTGATTACATTTATTTATCACTATTTTTATTTGTTCCATAAACAGTGAAAATAAAATAATTCCTGAATTAGGATGTTATTTATTTAAATAGAATTGAAGTTTAATTTCCTATTTAATATTTATTTATTTTATTTTATCATTTCACTATAAGAAAAATTTTCCTCAGAAATTTCGAAAAATTAAATTTATCACATTATATAGAGGAAAAAATATGGAATTTATCATATTATATGAAAAAAGTATGGCAGATATCTATATCTTATCATTTTTCTTATACAAAAGAAATTATTACTAACTAATTTATTCTAATCAATTCATCCTGGAAAAAGAAATTAAATATAAAAAAAGAAATGCACTCAGAATGATTTACAACCAATGAAAATATCTTTCATTCAAAAATTCTTATAAAAAAAGTATGAAAAATTTTTAAGAACCAGAATTGAAGAATAGTTATATCAATAAAAAACATACAATAAATAGATATGATAACTGATTAATACCAATTACTAATTAATAATCATATGCTAAAGTAAGCACAACTATGAAATCTATAGCATAAACATGTAGCAAATATAAAATGTGTTAGTTACAGTAAAGTAATACAGAAATGAAAAAAATTTATAAATTGTTGAAAGATTTATAGAATTAAAGATTCATAATCCAAAAAAGTATTAAAAGCAAAAATTGATAGTTCTGCTATGTTGAACAACAGAATTATCAATTTATTGAAGATTCATTCTAAAATACAAGTCAATTTTGCTTATCAAATGTCTCTAAATGGCTGAACAATACCCTTGAAAATAGTTTGGTAAACAATATTTCTTTTGAAAAGACTAAGTTAAATGAATAAATTAATCAAGTCTAAATAATAATAATACACACACATAAAAAGACTACAAAATTTATACATAATTCAATCAATTAGCAAAATGTAATAGGAAAAGTGAACTTCAACTCATAATTCTTACTTAGGTTCAAATTTTCCTCTTTCCCATGGAGGTTCTTTCAACAGACTCTCTTTTGGACTCAAATAGTTTTCTTTAGCCACCAAATGAACAAAATCCTTGTTATCATCAGTCAAATATTGTTCCAAATATTTTGTTTTCCTTTTTACCCACCATCGAAAGGGATGAGTTCTTCGACGTTTTCTATTTTCTCTGATTTGAATGTAGCCAGTTGCTGGACTGCAAAAAATAAATGTTTATGAAATTATAAATTTTAACAAATTGATTATAGTTAGTCCTCATTTAACATTGACTCAGTTAATGTTAATTTATGAGCAAAAGCTAAATTAATCAATTAAAAATTTATAGCTTTTAAGATAGTGGAATGAAATAAAATTGTTTTCTTACATTTCTCTTCAAAAAAGAGAGAAATAAAATGAAAATCTATAGTAATCCACTTTGAAAGATGTATACAGAGAGTCAGAACTCAACTGGTTGATCCTATCATCTAAACTTTTAGAGGCCATAAAATGGTACTATTCAATAATTCATAAATAATTGAGAAATGGGTAAGAACTGAACATAATTGTAAGAATTAGGTTCACCACATCACAAATTACAGCACAATCTGTCACAGATGAAAAACAGAATGATGATGAATTACTAATTTGCACTTTTACTTAGCTGTAGTTGGGGGCAAATCTTTAATTCTTTAGTGTATAATTTTTTAGAATGTTTAACATAACAGAATTATCAATTCACATTTTTAATCAACAGTCAGTGGAGAAAGAATCTTTAATTCTATAATATATTTCAGAAACTGTTAGTTATCATCTATCTCAGTGCTTCTCAAACATTTTTCATTCACGATCCCATTTTTCATTACGAGATTTTTTGCAACCCCAGATATTAAATATGAAATAAAACATACAAGTGCATAAATCATTTACACACTTATTAAGATAAACACAATCAGCCAACTACACTGAAAATACATATGTTGTCATACATTAAATATTGGGCATTTGTGAAATTACATATAAAATGAAATTCAAGTGTTTGAATTTAATTTTTGTGACCCCAGCATTTTGCTTCGCAACCCCAAATAGGGTCACGAAGCAAACTATGGGTCGTGACCCCAAATGGGGTCTAATGCAGTTTCCAAAATATCTGATGCAGTTTCCAAAATATACATTAAAGAATTAAAGATTTGAGTGACTGATAATTATAAGTGTGAATTAACAATTCTGTTGTTTTAAAAATTCATACAAAAAAGTATATTCATCCTCACCACATATCATTATCAACATGTAATTTATATGTGCAAAATAGTAATTTGAAATTGCCATTTGCACATTTAATTACATGTTGCTGTTTGCAAATTAGACATGGCATTGTTGCAATCTGCAACATAACACACACAACTTTGAAAATATGTTCAATTCTTGCTGAGAAGAGATGTAAAAACTATTCACAGACATAAAATCAGTGAATTAAGTTGTCAGTAAAAATTTATTTTATCTCCACTCAATCATGCACATTGCACCACAGACTTCATCATCATCTAGAGATAACAAAAACAAAAAAAAAAAAAAATCACCAACATATAATTTTATCTGATGGAGGAAAACATTAATCTCGTGCTTTGACTTGAAACTTACAGCTTCTCTTATGTGGTTAGCTTGCTAACCTTAGATATTTCTTCTTGCAGCAGGATTCGAGATTACCTGCAGCAAGTTTTCACATCTATTAGTAGAGCAATGTACCGAGGTCAAATCATCATGCCATTGCCACATAACTGTACCTGGAAGGTATATATTAAGTGCAGCGAAAACTCGCAGCAGGTAATCTCGAATCTTGCCCTTCTCTTGCTTATGCACTCTACGTAAAGATATATATATAAAGCCCATGAAGACTTATACCCAAAAGCAACATAAATGGAAGTAACCTTTCAAGAAATGTTGTCTACCGTTTTGCCACTGCCGCTGGATGATACTGGAGTCTGCAGCATGACATACCTGATTGCTTCAGGGTAAAGAGAATTTTTATCATAAAGCAATATCTAAATGAGAAAATGACCAATTATTATTATTTCTATTACCAGAAAGGGCACAATTGTTCTACCAAAGTACAGCGAAAATGGTACAGATAGAAAGGGGGGCCGAAACACCCAAAAAATCCCTAGTGGACCATGGGTCAAAGGTCAAAGATTTAGGAAATATAGAGCCGCAAAGTTCTGTTGGTTGCAAACAATGCATGCAGTTTGACGTTGTGCCTGTCCTCGCTGCAGTCTGCGACATGACGCGTCCCATTCTCGTGCTCCACTATCTATGTCGCTTATACACCTCTGTTTCTCGTAAACCTTTAACCTTTGACCCCTGGTCCACTAGGGATTTTTTTGAATGTTTATGTCCTCCTTTCAGTCTGTACCACTTTCACCGTGCTTCGGTAAGGCGACTCAACACTGGTAGAGTGGGTAAAAAAAATTTCTGTACGGAAGCTAAAGGTACCAATAAAGAAATATAATATTGAATTTGTGCTTCATATCTGCAGAATGTAGTGCAAAATAGCATAATTAGAGTCGTTAAAAAATTTTTAGAATAAATGCCTGTTTTTATTAAACGCGGCAAGTGTTTTTGAAATATTTAGGAGATGTTGCGAAACAGCATGCAAAATTTGTTTCCGTACGCAATATGTAAATTAATCCTGACGTCTTCTAAAACTGTCCCGCAGTCAATTTTTGAAACAAGAGCCTACGTTCGAATCAAAGACATGATAGGAGTAGTTGTTGGATTCTAGCCTTTTGCTGATCATCTGAGAATGGAAGTTCCTAAAGCGAGGTGGTGATTCAGTTACGAAAAGATGGATTATCCATGACAAAAATAGCCGAAAATGTTAAGAAATCGAAGTCTACAATACAATACATTATTGAAAGATACCGTGAGCTTCAAACTTTTGAGGATAGAGATCGATCCGGAAGACCTCTGAAGCTAAACCGCTTGCATAAAAGAAATATCATGTGTAAGGTGCACGATAATCCATGCATAAGTGCACCTCAAATTGCAGCTGACTTAAACACTGATTACAACATTGAAGTGACACCTCAAATGGTGAGAAACGTCATTAAAAAAGCGGGTTACAATGGATGTGCGGCCCATAAGAAGCCTTTTATAAGCCGCTGGAACAGGAAAAATGCCTCAAGTTTGCAAAGAAACATGTAACCAAGCCTTTATCTTTTTGGGAATCCATCCTTTTTAGTGACAAATCTAAATTTAATATTCATGGGTCAGATGGCCGAGTTATGGTCTGGAGAAAACCGAATCAACACATGCTAAGCAAGAATTTACATGGAACTGTCAAACACGGTGGTGGCGGAGTCATGGTGTGGGAGTGCATGAACACTGCTGATGTTGGCAATTTATGTTTTATAGAAGGAAATATGGATAGGTTCATGTACCTTGACATTCTAAAGCAGAACATCTTGCCCAGTGCAGAAAGATTGTCCCTTGGAACTACATTTACTTTCCAGCAGGACGACCCCAAGCACACTGCCAAGATATGACAGGAATAGTTCCTCTATCATGTTCCACATCAACTTCATAGCCCGCCCCAGTCTCCCAATTTAAACCCTATCGAACATTTATGGGATGTAATCGGGCGTGAACTGCAGTACACCCAATATATACTTCGTCCCTGCCCGTGTCTTTTTTTTAGGGACTTGATAAACTCCTGATTTTTTTAGTTGTTGTCGATGGTCCTTATCATTTCTTAACATGTTGAATAATATATTGTTTCTTCTGAAAGTTATTTTCTTTTTAACTGCTTTTTCAATTTTTCTTCTAAATTTTAAAAATACTGGATTGATTTCAACCGGATAAGGGATCCCATCAAGATCTAGATTGTTTCCTTACGTTCCTTTATCTTTATTTTGCTTTTCTTCTGGATCTCATTCCATATTTTCATTATAGTGCTTCGTTTACATCCATGAATTTCTGCCTGCTTAACAATCCAGTTTAATTCGTCATCAATATTTTCTCTAGTGCTACAATGTGCTGTTATTCTTCTTAATAAAGGCTTTAAACGCGGGAATTTTTATGTGCCAGGGGTCTTTAGATGATTTCTCTATAAATAGCGGCACGTAGGTAACTTTTCTGTAAATCTTAGTTTGGTATTTGCCCCTAACTATTTCTATTTTAAGGTACAAATAATTTATTTCCATACTATTCTGTCTAGTCTTTTTTAGCACTAGTCCTAAAGTTTTATCATCAAACACTTTTTCTAAATCCTGTTGGTCCTGAGAGCTCTCTTTTATAATTATAATGTCGTCTACACATCTTTTATGTAGTCTAACAGTTGGTAATAATGCTGGCATTGAACTTGCATCTTTCTTTCTCATTATCAATTCTGCTAAAATTCCCCCTATGGGCTTCCTATCGGGACTTCTATAGTTTGTTCGTTATACTTACCGCCAAATTCGATGTATGTATTATGTAATAACAGATGACAAAAGTCCCTTAGGGTGTTGGGATCAGTGCCATCCTCTGGTAAGTATTCAAGAAGCATCTTGTATAGCTCTGAACATGCTGGTTCCAATCTTATGTTGGATACAGAGACTCGAAATCGTATACTTCCATACTTTCTTCCAGAAGCAGTCCAATTTCATATAATGCATCTATAAATTATTTGGATGAATCTAGTGGCCATTCATAGTTTTTCATATGGGCCCTACACCATTTTGCTAGTTCTTTTTCTAAGCAGAAAGTTGGTGCATCCCTTCTTTCGACAACAAGGCGTATGCTAACAGGCTGTTTATGGGTTTTATAAATGCAAAAAGCCTAGGAGCTTTCAATATTATTATTTTGGCTTTCTTGAGAAATTTCGGGCATTTTTTGTTCTTAAGATTCTATCAACCTGCTGTGAAAATTTTTCTGTGGGATTGTCCTCAATTAGTTTGCATCGGGATGTTACAATATAATCATTTATAAAATTTACATATGTCTCATTCCAATAAACAGCACTTCAAGCAGTTAGTTAACACAATTATTTATTTATAATAAACGTTACATACATATACACAGAAAGTCCTAATTTATGTAAATCCATACTTACCTAAAGATTCCAATTTACAAGAAAAATCTATTGACTGAAGCAGATAAAACTATAATGCAGAGATATGACAAAATGCATTTTTTTCTCATGTCTCTGTGTTACTTCCTAATAGACCAGGGGTGGGGCAATTATTTTCTGCTGTGGGCCAGATAAACAATTTTCATGAAGATGAGGGCCATATAAAAATTGAAAAGTACCTAAGGGTGAATTTAATCTTAAGGTGCTGTAATTATGTAATTATTAATGATAACATTAGGTAATCATTAAAAATTAATAAAAATTACTCAAATATACACTAATTAGGGGAATAACCATTTCAAATTGACTAAACAATTCAGACAAACTTTCCCTAGTGGGCAAAGTCTAAATTTAATTTTTCTAACGATTATTATTTTTGAATTAAGGCTATGGTGCCACCATCTGTTGAGTTATAATTAATAGAATTTAGAATTTAGTACTAAGGTGGTGCCATCTAGTAATTAATGATTATACTATAATTTTTTTAAATTAATTTTCCCAAAATAAAATTTTTCCACCACACCGGACTCAAACCGGGATCTTTGGGATAGCACCCAATGCCTTAACCAGTTAGGCCACAGCAACCTATGGCAGAATTCCATTTCAGGAAGATTATATATTGATCATTATGGAGACTTTATTGGACGAGGCCGAAACTAGCATCCTAGGCGGGCTATCTATGTAGCCAGCCTGAGAGCTATGGAGACTTTATTGGCCTCATCCAATAAAGTAAGAGGTGAAAGTCACTTGGGGCTTCATCTTCCTTCACGACAACGTGCAACCTCATACAGTCCAGAAGACCACCATGCTGTTGAAGCAGTTTCGCTGGGACATCATCGAACACCCTCCCTACAGCCCGGACCTTGCTCCAAGCGACTTTCACCTCTTTCCTCACTTGAAGGAGTACCTAGGAGACCGACGATTCACTTCAGATGAGGAGGATTCACCTCCTCATCTGAAGTGGAGGATTCACCACTCTGTGACAACGTGGCTGAACATGAAAGGACAGGATTTTTACCAGGAAGGAATATTCAAACTCATCCCACGAA
>AYEL01055640.1:0-44323 GCA_000484575.1 Olivierus martensii
ATATCATTGGAGGCTATAAACTATGTTAATTCAATACTATATTTCGTATAATTTATAGATTAGTTATTATGAATATCAAAGCCTTTTATTACTAAATTTTTATACTTATTAATTTAAAACGGTGGGCTTTGCAATATTTCTGGAAGTTTCATTATTAAGTTAATTTGAAATATAATAATGCCACAAGAATCACAGAATATTTTAATAATTACCGGTAACTCAAAAAAAAAAAATTAAATAAAATGAAAGTGCTCCCAGAATTTAAAAAAAAAAAAAAATAGTGCGAAGTGGTAAAATTTGTCATCCCTGGTTTACTATAGTATAATATATTGGTTACTATAGTATAATAATTATAAATAATGCATTAAAATTATACAGGTTTGATTCGATTTATATAGAAGAAAAAAATTAAAAACTAAAAAAAAAATCTCTGACAGCTATACTGTAAAATTTAAAGCTATAAAAGCATAAATCATAAAATAAAATTAATTAAAATTAGAAAAATAATGATGAAAACAATGTTTTATTTTTTTAACTTACGAATAAAATAAATAGCAACTTCGTTATAAAATATTTATAAAAATTGTTACTATTTATGGAAAGATGGCGCTAGATGCTACGGTGTATGAATTGGCTTTTAATGTTTAGAAACAGTCTTTCGCTTTATATACAAATTTTAGAACATTTTTAAATTAGAGATCGCTATTAGGTAAGTTATAATATTGAATTACATTGATTTAAAATTTATGATTCAAATTTCACATATTTTCAATTCCTAATATGAAAATTAAAAGATCTGAGAAACGAAATGGGAAATTGCTTTATTCGTTGTTAAAAATGGGTGAAATCCGGTAATCATTATTTTCCTGTATCAATTATGTAATGATAAGATTGATGTTTTGCTTTTGAAATTCATTATAAAAAAAATATTAAGCAGTTCTTGCATAACTTTTATCGATCGAGTAAATATATATAAAAATGAGATACCCAAGTTGTTTTGGATATTCAGTTCCTGGTTATATTGTGCAAATCATGTTTTATTTAATTGCTGAATAATATAGCAAATATTATACATAAATTTTGAATCTGATTAATTTTTCTTATAATCCTTAGTTAGAATTTTTATTTTAATTTTTTTAACAAAAAATATTTAATAAGTTTATAAATAATCAAGAAAACTTGTTGCTTTAGTTAAATATATTTAACAAACAAATCAACCACCACTCAAATCAAAATCCAATCAAAATTTTATAAAAAGATTTTTAAATATACAATAAATATTGATTTGTTTACTCTGTTAAATATTAAAATATTATTTTGTGGAATCAATAACTTTAATGGATATGAAATTACTTATAACAATACTTTCAAATCTTTATCCTCAGTTAACATATGCCTAATTTAAAAAGAAATACAAGAATTAATATTCAAAATTTTAAATTAAAATGAATGTAATCAAAGTTAAATTAACAATTAATCTTAGTATTAGCAGTAATAATATATAATAATTACAGTATCAAGCATTATCGTAATATATCAGGTCTACCGGAAAGTTCTGTCCATTTTTGGAATAAAACAAAATACAAATTTTTCTTACCGTCAATAAACTTTATTAAATAATATAATTGCCATTATTATTAATGACCTCTTACCAGCGTGAGGGCAATTTGTATATCCGATTTTTGAAAAATGTTTCATCTTTTGATGCGAAAAATTGAATCAGTGCTTGTTTGATATCTTCTTCATTTTTGAATTTTTTGCCCTTCAAAAAATTTTGTAAGGACAAAAACAAGTGATAGTCGGAGAGTGCTAAGTCTGGGGAATATGGTGGATGCGACAGAATTTCCCAGCCTAGTTCTGCAATTTTTTGACGAGTCCCCAAAGCAGCATGTGGCCTGGCATTATCATGATGCAGTATGATGTCCTTCCTATTGAACATTGCCGGCCTCTTTTCTTGGACTGCTGTCTTTAAATTATTCAGTTGCTGACAATACTTCTCCGAATTTAGCTTTTCGTTCGGTTTTAAAAGCTCATAATGTATTGGTTCTCAAATGTCCTACCATATACACAACATTCTCTTATTCAGAGTCAAATTTGGTTTAGAGGTGGAAGGGCTAGGTTTTCCGGGTTCACAATATGCCCTTTTTCTTTTGATGTTTTCGTAGGTAATTCACTTTTCATCCCCAGTTAACATCCGGTTCAAGAAGGGCTCGATTCTGCTCCGAGCAATCAGAAATGTGCATATGACGACTCAATCATCCAAATTCTTCTGACTTAATTCATGTGGCACCCATCTTGAATATTTCTACACCAATCCTATCTTCCAAATATAGTCCGAAATGGTTTGCTGAGCTGAATTAAGCCTTTCTGCGATCTCCGATGTTGTCAGAAAAGGATCTTACTCCAATATGGTTTTAACAACATCGTCGTCGATCAAAGATGGTTACCCAGAACGTGGTTTATAAGAAAGGTCGAAATCACCTGTTTCAAATTTTGCGAACCATCTTCTGCATGTCCTATCAGAAACTGTACCTTCACCAAACACTTTCAATAAATTTCTACATGCTTCTGTAGCATTTCTTCCTTGTTGAAATTCGTATAAAATACAGTGGCATAAATGAACTTTATCAGTAGCCATGGGTACACTATCGCTTCACACTTAAGACTAATGTGAATCAACTTTGTTTTAGTTAATTTGCTATGTCAGTATGTATACATTAAGCAATAAAAATAGAGAGCCGAGCATGCACCAAATAAACATGTGCTTACGTGTCGAAAATTGTTGTCAGAAACGGACAGAACTTTCCGGTAGACCTGATATAAAACAATATAAATTATTAATAGATAATCTTTATAACATAACATATGATTATGTTTGGATGGTTCAAAGAAATATTCTAAAACATTAAATAACAACATTTTAAAGGATATGTGATTCTGAATTGTTTACTAAAGTCTCCATAATTGGAGATTGGCCAAAGTGCCATAATTTGATGTTAGACCATTGGTCAGTGGCTATGTAAGTGATCGTCATTTTTTACAATGCATTTTATATTCAGTTGAAGTTAAGATTGTTATTTAACCCTCAAACATTATATTTTCAAACAGTACCAGCAAGTTAGCTACTACTGCAATACTGTTATTGCAGTAGTAGCAATCTTATGAATATTGAAAATAGCAATTTTGTGAATTCATTATTAGCAATATTATTTTTAACTGAAACATGAACCAGAAATTGAATTATGCTTAATATAATGCAACTTTTTATTTTGAAAATGGATTGCTGAATTTTGGTTTGTTTTAGATCTCTGTAAGTCAAAATAAGAAAAAAGAAAAGATAAAAAAAAAAACCTGATATAAAACAATATAAATTATTAATAGATAATCTTTATAACATAACATATGATTATGTTTGGATGGTTCAAAGAAATATTCTAAAACATTAAATAACAACATTTTAAAGGATATGTGATTCTGAATTGTTTACTAAAGTCTCCATAATTGGAGATTGGCCAAAGTGCCATAATTTGATGTTAGACCATTGGTCAGTGGCTATGTAAGTGATCGTCATTTTTTACAATGCATTTTATATTCAGTTGAAGTTAAGATTGTTATTTAACCCTCAAACATTATATTTTCAAACAAACCAGCAAGTTAGCTACTACTGCAATACTGTTATTGCAGTAGTAGCTATCTTATGAATATTGAAAATAGCAATTTTGTGAATTCATTATTAGCAATATTATTTTTAACTGAAACATGAACCAGAAATTGAATTATGCTTAATATAATGCAACTTTTTATTTTGAAAATGGATTGCTGAATTTTGGTTTGTTTTAGATCTCTGTAAGTCAAAATAAGAAAAAAGAAAAGATAAAAAAAAAAATCATCTTTGATAAAACTTGATTTTTTTAATCTTTTAAAAAGTTTTTATGATGAAATTTAATCATCGATTTTTAATATTGATTTTGTTTCTCTTAATATTAGAGATATGAAGTATTGATTATTATTATTAGAAGCAGTTTTTTCTCTACAAATTGTTCTAAGCCAGTTTTATGGTAAAATAATAACAAAATTTTAAATAAAAAATAAAATTTTCAAAGTTCAAAAAATTTTTTCTCAATAGGTTCTAAGACTTGTTTTAAATAGTAATATGATAAAATATTTTCAAACAAACTGATAAAATTTTGTAGATCTGAAATAATTAGAACCAAAGTAATTGCAGTAGATTAAATTAATTTTTATAATAATTTTTTTAATTTTGTAGAATGAATCAAATTTATTAAATTTGAATATTTTATTTTTGATTGTTAGATAACACAATCTATATAATTTATTATATTTTAAAAATTAAATTTTTTTATATATTTTTAAATCTTAAATATTTAACAGAAAAAAAAATCAATATTTATGACAGCAAATATTGTAATTGAGCTATGAGAAAATACAATGTAATTCTACTTTATATTTAATTTATTAATATTGAAATAATTAGCAGCAAATCAACTTAAAACAGTTCGCTATTGCAGTGGTACCATGCAATTCGACAGTTGGGTTTCACGGGATGGTGCAAAAGTATGGCATTCCTAGGACAATTTGGCAAAGTTTTGCAGCAGAGAGAGATTATGGGTGCTAGGGTATCTGCTGGAGTAATGAAGATTTCTGAAAAGAATAGATCTTTAATTAATGAAGAGATGGAAAAGTTACTTCTCACCTGAATTAGATAGATAGATGAAGGGAGATCCAATAACTCAAGCAATGATCTATGAGAAGGCTAGGTTAATTTTCAAATAATTGCAGAAGAAAACTCTAGGATGTACCTCAGATCAAATGGAGGAATGTAAAGCCTGGTTTCACAGATTCAAAGGTAGAACAGAATAAAGAAGACTTTATTCCAACATCCAAGGGCTAATACATTGAGTGTATTGTGTATATAAATAGTGAATTTTGTAATTTAGTGTGTTATGCAATAATAAAATACTTATAATAAAGTAAATAATATAGTGTATTTCTCTCATCTCTCCTATTAGATGGAGTGGGATGGGAAGTCCGACAATGAATTAATCTATTTTCCATAGTCTTATATAGGAAATATTGTCCTACAATTCGACATTAGTTTGGCGACAGATTAGTGTCAAATTGCGAGGTGCCACTGTATTTGATTGAAAATCCAATTTATTTTTGGGATGTATTTTGCAAATTTCTCAACTAGGATTTGGACAGTATCTTGGAAATTTGTTTAATATATTTTCATTTGATATCATTGTTCATTGATATGATCAAATAGCAAAATTACATGGGACTGTTTTATGTAATGTTGACCAATTCAGTATTGGGTATCCATTGTTAAACTAATGCTATCTTTGCAGAAATTTTCTTGCTTTACAGAGATTTTTCTTATCTTTATGGAAAACTGCTTGTTATTGATTTTGGAAGTGTTAGATAAATAACACTTTTACAATTTTGTTTTAAAGATAGATTTTCTAAACTGCAAAAATTTTCCATAAATGCCAAAAAAATGCTTCTTTTAATCTTTATTATGATTTTAAATTGCAATATATTAAAGAATTTCAGTTTTATATTTTATAGTTTAAGAATGTTTTATTTTTTTAATTGTAAAAAAATTAATTTTAATTAATTTTTGATGCTATAGTAAATCAATCTGTAGCACTTATGAGCAGTCCAAAAAGTGTCTCCAAAAAGTGCTACAGATTGATTTATTATTGAATTACCTCAAAGAGCAGCTTGTTTTTATTTTATTTTTTGGATGCTATAATTTTTTTATAAAGGCAAATAGATTAAAACAATGAAATGAAGATCTTCGTTCAAGAAATCTTCGTTCAGATCTTCGCCAATGAAATCAATCTTCGTTGAAATGAAGTCAACGAAGCACCTACAACTTCGAAAACCATTGAACTACTACAAACGGTCTAGCAGAACGCAATGTTCAAACACTCAAGAACCGTCTCAAAGCAATGCATGATGAGCCATTATCTCTAACTCATAAATTACAAAAATTTATGATGACATATAGAGCTACTCCACTTGCTGAGGGAAAATCTCCAGCCGAACTACTGTATATCTCAAAAGAAACTTACGTATTCGACTAGACATTATTAAACCGTACAAGGAGACCTAATTCTTAAGTTGAGTTTGAGTTTTATCTGTAATGATATTTTTAATGAAGATAAAAATTGAATTTACTTAAAATACCACCTTCATAATACAAGAAAAAGTCACCAAGTATTTAAGTCTGTGTCTATATTTTTATATAAAATCTTATAAACTTAATTTATTAATAAATTTATACTTTTTCATGATTTTAAGCTATCACTAACAATATAGCATTTTAATGGTAAGGATTGGATAAGTAAATTCAACACTTATGATTTTAATAAGTAGAATAAAATAATCTGAAGGATGTTTTTAACTTAAATATTCTTAATTTTATTAAATGCAACAAAAACAGTTATAAAAAATATATACTTCCATAATAGCAAACTCCATTAAAGCACACAATTGAAGTGTGTGATCCCAAAACACGTTCAGTCCATTTTTGTTAATTTTCAGGAGAAGCAAAATATGAATTAGTAGAGAAAGTATTTCATATGTAAATGATTATCTGCTACCAGATATGTTTCTAATTCATATATATGCACTTCTCAATAAAATCTTGAAATCAGTCATCATTAGTTTTTAAATACACTATGACTAAATAGCAAGTTTCCATTAATACCATTATAAGTCCAAGAAGTGAATGTGTTTTCAATAACAGTACACTATTCTTCATTAGAGGAAGAATTAAATTTATTTTGATTTAACTATTAAAATACAGTCGATTCAAGGATTCCCTATTCATGTATTCAATTATTCCTAAAAATTTATTTGTAACCACAAATTTGATTTTCGTGCACTCTTGTGCTTATTCGCCGATTATCACTGAGTGGTGAACTGACTCTATATTTCCCATAGGCACAATGGTTCAGTATTCATGAATAATTTACAAAATGTTACTACCGCGAATAATGAGAATCGACTGTAGTGAAAAGTAAATGTTTGAACTTCCCCATGAGTACAATGTACTCATGGGAAAGACCCTGGAATATTTATTTAATCATTCCAAATTAGGAACTACTAAAATTCAGAAAAATAACTTTCTTTTTTAATAGATAAAAAACTCCTCAGAAACTTAAATTTTTAATGTTATGATTTCATTTCAAGAGTTTCTAACATGAAAATTAATAACCAATATAACAGTTTTACCTTTAATAAACATAACAAATTTATTGCCAACAGTAATAGCAGTTTGCTTTTTTACCACCCTGCTGGTAGGATTAGGAAAACACTCTGCTCATACGCAAAGGACTGAGCAAGTTTTCAAAAGCAAAGCAGGACTCAAGTGTCGGACACATCAATTGGCATGGCTTTGGGAATAAACTGGCCTTTAAAAAGATAGATGACTTCAATAGGAGTATGTATTTGCATCAAATAAAAAAATGACCAAAATGGACTCAACACATTTTGGGATCACACTCTTCAATTGCTGAAATGCTCTCTAACTACTGAAAAAAAAATTTTTTTAACAATAGATTTTTTTTAGTTAAATTATAAAGTACTATGTTAGAAAAGTATCTGATTATAAGATGTAAAATTATCAGATTACATGGATTATAATGCAGTTTGAAATTTTTAAGCTGAGTTGAGTTTCAAATAAAATGTGATTCAATTCATTTCAAACAGTTTGCACATCTTTATTAATATATAAAGTAAAAACTAGTCATCCACAAAAACATTATTTTTTCCATTATTTATGCATCCATATACATTCATAAAAGTTGAAATAGATTATATAAATAAGATTTCTTTACTTTTTATTCCTTCTTATTTGATATTCTTAATAAGCAACCTATTTAAATATACACTTCATCAAAAAATTTCCCACACTCAGAAGGAATATGCAGTTTGCATAATGCATTTATTTGAATGTGCTAAAAGATTTATTGATGTGGATGCATGGAAACAAGAGTAATATTAGTATGAGATGTAACTACCATCACAGCAATAGAAACACTAATTTGGATTTAAATCATAAAAATTATTAATAATGTTCTGTCATAATATATACTGATAGAAATTTTGTTCTCAGATGACCTTTCAAGACATCCCAGTGCACTTAATCAGTGACAGATCTAATGAACATCAACTCCAAAGCTGACTTTGATATCTATTTACAATGTATGCATGTAGAATATGTTCTGGTATTATCATGTTGAAATAAAGAGATTTGGCATGCTCTGAAAAAATGGTGAGTATTACATGATGAAGAATGATGTCCACATAATGTTCAGATTTAACATATTGAAGATATGCTAATTGCAATGACTGTCATAGTAATCTCCAGTGACTATGATAGTCATTGGAGATGGTTCCCCATATCTTGATCCAAATAATAGATGTTATATCATATTCAATAATACAAGTGTGGAAGCTCTTTTATTAGTTCATCAGCATGCATAGTGCATTCATTATTCTGTAATAATTAGACAGATAAGATCTTATTAATGAAGATATTTTAACATCTGTTACACCAGTCAGTGTTTATATCACTGCAATGAAAAAGCTGATTAGCAAGCCTATGACTTTCAGTGGATAGTATGCAGAAGAGAGAGCACCATCCTATCATATAAATTTTATACAGATGTTGAATAATGTCTGTGAAAGATATCTGTAATACCATCATCAGTTGTTCTATAAATAGATATCTACTGGAAAGTCATATATTGATATTGAATTATTATTTTCTGATAGTGAAGCCATCCATTGAATCTACAGATCATCCCTCTCTGTTGTCAGTTGAGATGGCCAGATCCTGAATGATATGAAACAACTTCATGTATTCATTGGTATTAGAATGTCAACTATTTGCAGGTCTTTTCCCTAAATGTGCCAATATTAATTGTCTAAACCATCCTGTTTTATACAGATCAATGATGTGAACTTGTAAACTTACTAAGTTAACTAAGTTTGAGATATCTAAACATTGTCTAAAAGCTACAAATGGCATTGCTGTTTAATGATGATCAAATTTAGAAGTCCATAGAGAACAATGTTCTGTAAAGTTATTAGATCATATGCTATATATATTTGTATTTCATTTTAAGCAGATTCATATTTTTCCCTTATTTGCATATATCATTATTCTGTATTCCCATAAAGATTTACAATAATATTAGTTTATTATTATTAGATGAGACAATTTTTTGATGAGAAGTGTATAAAATATAATTGACAACAGTAAAGTGTTCATATAACTTATTATACAATATTTATATCATCATTATTGATTATTATTTTAAAATACAGTGATAGATATAGGAAAAAATAAATACAGCACTAAGTAAGTCAAATCATTGATTACCAGAAAATTAATGATTTACTATATATATTCTCAAAATTGATCATTTATTGCTGATATTTAGTATGAAGTGCTATAATTTTTCATGAAATAGTCAACAAATAGCTAGATTTTTGAGGTGGTATATTTTTTAAATCCTATCTTGAAATGCCAATAAATCATGCTTCATAAAAGTAGAGTCAATTAACTTAATTAACAATCATAGATTAAAATAATTATATTATTATACTTAATATATAATATATATTAAATAATTATATATATTTATTTTATATTTTCAGATTTTCAAGATTTTAGCAACTAAAATGAAAAAACTATGAAATATATGCTTATATTAATTGTTTTAATTATAAACATCATATAAGGGAAGGGAGATGTCTAATTTAGCACTTGATCATAGAAATGTGAGAAGAATTAAAATTCCTTCTATAACTCCTCCAGCTGGAAGAAAGCATTTTGGTGCATCTCCAGATGATGGTAGATCCAAACTTGGTTTCAATCCTACTGGAATTTGGCAAAATTTTGTTCTTCCATTGCCATTTCGTAGAAGATCAAAATCTAAGGTATTCTTAATATACACTATTTTCTAATGTTATAATTTATTAAAACTTAAAAAAAGATTTAATAATAATTTTTTATAGCTTTATTTGTTTAATATTTTTTTAAATTATATTATTTCATAAATATTAATATTAAATTTTACTTTCTGATTTTTGTATCTGGAATTATATTCTTATATATTATTTCATTTTAATATATCAGTATTTTGAAATATATACATATACTCCGCATTGTATAGTATATGTCTATAAATACAAGGTGATTATAATTATTAGTGATTATAATTAAAAAGAAAGAATTTTTTATTCATAGCTCTTTGTAGCTTTAACTGATGATCAGAATGACATCAAAATTTGTACATATAATATTCAAGGGATGAGGAGAAAGTTCTATGAAAAAAATTTAGTTCCAAGATCTGCCAATGGAAAAAATATGGCACTGTGCAACAGGAAAAACATGGGAAAAGCACACAAAAATAAAAAAATACAAATTTAAAATGAAATTTTAAATTTATTTTGTCTTTTGCAAAAATTGAGAAATCAAATAAATTGCTCTAAAATTTATTATTTTAAAATTAAAAAGAAAATACACCTAAGAGTAGAGAAAATTTGCATAAATTGCTTTTTCCCTGCAGCTATAAATGCAAGTACTGCAAGCGTAATCTTTAAAATTAATGTAAAAAATGTATCTCATTCTGCCTGATTGTGCTTTAATTGTTAATTTATTCTATATTAATGGATGCAATGCAGCACCTCTTTACCTCAATTTAAGTATCTAAAAGCATTCATAAAATTCTTTTATCATTATCTGGAAATAGACAAATGATTAAAAATTTTGAAGAGACAATCCTTTCTTGTTAAGGGTGGAAGAGGAAGGAAGTCTGTCTCACCTCAGATAATAGAAAAAGTTTCTACTGCTATTGTGAACCCATTCATAAATGATGCAGATGAATTGAGTAGTGTACTGGAGTAATGAGGCAGTTGGATGTTCCAGATCTCACTGTGAGAAAAATTCTTTTGAAAGTAATCTATTTTTATCTTTACAAAATTATCTGCTAGTAGCAACTGCAAAGAGATGAGCCTGAGAAAAGAATGACATTTTCTTTAATGTTTTGGCCAGAATGGAAGCGGACAATGCTTTTTACCATGAAACATTCTTTGGGGAGATAGAACTGATTTTTATCTCTTTGGGATGGTCAATACTCAAAACTGCCAAATATTGGCTTCAGAAGTCCTACATGTTATTCAGGAAATTCTCCTGCACATGCTGAAAATCACAGACAGATGTGGCTTCACATGAAATTTCATGCTTAGGTCATACTTTTTTGAGGAATTACTGCTAGCAAGTGGCTGTAATTTCACTTACATATTTAATACCTGCTCTGTTACAACACAAAGATATCTTCACATGCTACTTGGCTTCATAATTCCACAATTACAGAAAAATAGGATGCTTGGATTGGATAGTTTTTTGTGCAAGATGGGGTGCTGCTTCATATCATATGACTGGTACAGCAGCTTTTATGAGATCATTTGCTGAAATAAGAGTAATTAATTGCTTTTTTCCCATGCATGATCACCACGATCACATTATCTTAAACTATGAGATTTTTGACTGTTTAATCATCTCAAGGTTAATGTTTATTGAAGAAATGTCCCTAACCTGGCTGTTTAAAGGACAGCATAATGAAGTATGTACAAAACATTTATCCAGAAATGTTGCATTCTGCATTCAAGCATACTATACATTAAATGCAATTTTTAGCTCAAAACATGCAGAATTGGTAATCATGTAGTGGTTCTGCTTCAGTGTCAGTGACATCTTCAGACATTGTGAATAAATGATGAATAAGTTTGAAGTTGTGAAACTTATTTCCTGTGACTATTTATTTCTTTTTGTGTTTACAAAGGACAAAAATAAAAATTTTTTAATTTCATTTTTGATTTATCTTATTTACTTACTGTTTTTGTGCTTTTTTCATGTATTTCCTTTACACAGCACCAGCATCATATTTTGTCTCATCAGCAAATGTTGGAACTGAAAATGTTGCAATCAGTGTTCAATAATATTGTATAAGATTACATTACTATTTTTTATGGTAATTTATTATGACTTTTTATGTAAAAAATTAAATTTACATCAGTGAAATTTGCAGCCAGATTATAATCTTAAGATAATTTAACTTTTTATAAAATAATTTTTAATAAAATAATGTAAAAAATTGAAATTAAATTTATATTTTAGCCAGATCCTATGGTTGGCACTTGGACTAATTATATTGAAAATCTTAAATTAGATTCTCAGGTAAATATTACTTTCTATTGATTATAAAATTAAAATGTAAATTTATTCTTGTCAGATAATATGATTTAATTTCATTGATTGAAATATTAATTTTTAATTGAAAACTACTTGAACTACTGCAATCCATAATTAGTAAATAATTAAAGTCTAAAATACAGCACTTTCTACAGTAAATATTCATAATTTTATTTTAACAGGAACATTTTTGATTCTTTGTACCATCATCAGCTATATACAAAAATACAAGAAAATACAGTTAATTCTCGTTATTCGCAGTAGTTACATTCTGTAAATTCTTCGCGAATACTGAACCATTATACCTATGGAAAATATAGTTAAGTTTCTGTGAACCTTTCTTCCCACCATTTTCATCTTTAGTTTATATGTGTTTTTCTGTTTAAAGACATCTTATTTAATGTGTATTACAGTACTTGCAAATAATTACAATATATTTAATGTACAGTACTATATACAATATTATAAAAACAGTAATCTTTATTTAATTTTTTAAACACTAACTATGTAGTAAATAAAATCTTATTTTTGGTGGATAGTTCTTTTATGCGACAGCTGACACATTGACTTTCTGAACTGCGTTGAAAAACTGCATCAGCCTTGTCTGTGTTGCTTTTGCCTCAGATCTTCTAAAATCTTGGCATAAGGAGCAAATGTGCAGGAAGTTAGGCACCTAAATTTAAGGTTGCACTCAAGCATAGGGTCACATTCTTCTGCAGATGATATGAACATGTTTTTGGCCTACCTGCAGTTTGTAGAGTAAGCAAGGATAGGTAATGAGACTTTTCTGGCAAAACAATTTAGAGACTACTTTTGGTGACAATCAATTTCCTTTATTAGAGAGAGAGAGAGATTACATTGGTAACA
This sequence comes from Olivierus martensii, assembly GCA_000484575.1. Taxonomy (NCBI): domain Eukaryota; kingdom Metazoa; phylum Arthropoda; class Arachnida; order Scorpiones; family Buthidae; genus Olivierus; species Olivierus martensii. The sequence goes on from AYEL01055640.1 coordinate 13,163, forward strand.
GTATTTTTGATGCTCAGTGGGAGTCTGTGAATAAGTGCAAAAGCTCCACGAAAATTGATTTTGTGGTTACAAATAAATTTTTGCAAATACGGAATCCACGAATAACGAGAATAGACTGTATCTATAAAATAAAAACAAAACTATTTAGGAAATTCTAGAACATTTTAAAACATGTAGCTCATGCTACATTTAATTAATCCCTTGAGTGCTGCAAATGTTCTGAAATTAAACCTAATTAATATGCAAAAAAATTAAAATTTGAAATCTCACTTATTTTTTGTCAAATTCTTTTGAAATTTTTAGAATTTATTGCAGATATTGTTCTCTTTTTAATAGTGTAATCATTTTTATTTTATTTTTTTGTAACTTTTCATTACATTTACAAGATCAGCAAAAATGAGATTTTTTTTTTATAAGCAATTTTAGCCATCCAATAAAATAGTTGATATATTTAGATAGTAACAAGTCTTCTGAACAAGATGAGCCATGAATGAAGAAATTCTACCAAAAATTTTAAAAATTATTGATAAAAAACCATGAGTTACATAACATTTGTTGATTGAAGTTACATCGTGTAATTATTAAAAAATTATATGAATTCTTTGAAATATTGTCATTTTTATTAATATTGCATATTAATTTGTTCTTATTTCATTTACATAATTTTTTCCAGGAATTTTTATCAATTTTTTATTTATATCAAAAAATCTTGATGGATACAAAAATGGCCTCATTTGGTACATAAACAGTTATATTTTCTGTTCCTCTAATTGGACTGCCGCTGATATATTGTGATTCTGCACCCAATACCACTTACCCATGTGCAAAGTAAGCTTGACTTCAATTTACCAGGAAAGGAGTTACTGCTATAAAACAATAAAAGTGCTATGCCCTTTTAAATGGCCTGAGGGTGTTTACATTTTGTTTTTCATGATTTTCCTCTAAGTTTTGGTGAAATTAAAACAAAAAATGAATAATTACAATATATTTTAGTTTATTTTAATAGAATTAATCATTATTTTCTTATTATCTACAATATTTTTTTATTTTCAGAATTTTATAGCTTATTTTAAGAAAAATTTGACTTTTTCCAAAATTTTCCAAAACTATCATTTATCAAATCATATAATTGGAATGAGTTTGATAGACTATAAAATTGACAGGATGGGATAAAAAAAAAATCCAAATTCTATTGGGCCCTTCATATATAATTAATGTTTGTTTGCATGTAATTTAAAAAAATATTTCAGCAACTGAAAAAATTTAGGACCCACTGTCAAAAGGGTATATTTTTGCCAATTACACACAAAAAAAGCTGATTTGCTAAAGCTGGATTAATAAAATCAGGATTGAATTTGTTTTATATAGTTTTTTTTAATTGTATATTGTTCTGCAGCCTTGATGTGTATTTGGGAACTCATAAACTGAGAACTAACTATATTTTCCAAAAATATAATCCCTGCAATTATGAAAGTTTACTATACTTATTTTAAACTATCAAGGAAAAAATAAATATTATTTATAATACATAATATTGATTTCTTTTAGGTTGGTGCAGTTATTGCTGGTCAAGATGAACAGCTCAGCTTTCCCAAACTTTTAAAAGCATGCAGTTATTTAAGAAATCCAGATTGTCTTTTTCTAGCAACAAGTGTTGATGAAGCCTTTCCTGCAATAGGAAATATCATTGTTCCTGGTAAGCTCTAATACATTGTAAAATGATATTATTTAAAAGATTTTTTAAAAAAGTTTATAAATAGGAACTGGTCCAATTGTTGCAGCCATAAGTAATGTTATTAAAAGAGATCCCATAATATGTGGTAAACCATGTGATCCTATATTTGAAGCTGTGAAAGCTAATTATCCTGATATAAATCCAAGTAAATGCATTATGATTGGTGACAAGTAAGTAAAAGTACAATGAAATTATTTGAATGTTATAATCTGTATGAAGTTGATGTATTTTTGAATTTTGCTTGTATTTTTTATATTTTTAATATTTTTATTTGTACTTTCAGCATTTAGTACTAACAAGGAGAGGACACAGCTGACCACCCACCGATTTTGATGAAACTGAACTGATGTAATCCAGAACAAAAAATATCGAATATGTGTCTGAGCGTTTGTGCCAATACGCCTTATAAATAAAAATATTAGCCTTTAAAATTTAGGTTCGGTGAGCTTAAGAAATAAGAAAGAGAAAAAGAGCGCTTCTAACGCTATGCTTGTAGCATAGTGTGTTTGTGCTGATCCCATACTCTCAAGGTTGCGGCTTTGAGGCCCATCTCTCTCTGACGATTTTTTTTTATTTTAAAAAATAAAAAATAATTAAATTCACATAATTAACAAATTCTCATCTTTTAAATATGTTTGATTTTTAGTTTATTAGAATGGGTGTGATTATGCTTAAACTCCCATATAATGCATTCCCCTATAACACAAATTAATATAATGCAACGAAAAAATTGCAACTAGTACTTGATTTATAAATAAATAAATAATTATAAATATAAATATGTGATTTCCTATAACATGGAATGTATCCCCCCATGTTGTACAGGAATTTACTGTATATATGAAATAGTTTAAATTCATTTAAACTGTCATTATTTCAGTTACATTGAATCCAATTGTCCCATAGCTGATCAGGTTCAGTGGCATACTGAAAAACAATGATAATGTTTTAAAAATAATGGTAATATATAATTCATCTGTATTATATCCATTGACTACCATATGCAAATTTTATAAAATTGTTATCATATATAAATTTTAATACAATGGAATTATTTTAATTCTATTATAAGTAATGGAATCAGGGTTGCAGAGTCAGGGAGTCAGAGATTTTTGGGTGGAGTCAGAGTCGGAGTCGGAATTTTAAATTGCCCAGAGTCGGACCTTACAAATTTTAGGGAGTTAGAGTTGGAGTCGGCTTTCTTTTAAAAAATGGAGCCTGAGTTGGATCATTTTCAATCTGATTCTGCAACCCAGGGTTGCATAATCAGAGGTTTTTGGATGGAGTCAAAGTCGGATTTTTAAACTGTTGGGAGGAGATTTTTGGATGGAGTCAAAGTCGGATTTTTAAACTGTTGGGAGTTGGAGTCAGAGTCGGATTGGAATTTTAAATTGCCCAGAGTCAGACCTTACAAATTTTAGGGAGTTAGAGTTGGAGTCGGCTTTCTTTTAAAAAATGGAGCCTGAGTTGGATCATTTTCAATCTGATTCTGCAACCCAGGGTTGCATAATCAGAGGTTTTTGGATGGAGTCAAAGTCGGATTTTTAAACTGTTGGGAGTTGGAGTCAGAGTCGGATGATTTGCCATCTGACTCTGCAACCCTGAATGGAATCATTAATTTGTATTTTTTTTATCATATTAATATATGATAAAAAAATATTACTAGAAGAATGAATCTTTAATTCTAACTATTATTCCAACAAATGAAATATTGATAAATTTGTGATAATTATTTCAATCATATTGTTCTAATATACATAATAAACAGAAAGATTCTAGGAAGATTACTTTGTTGATTGCATCATTTGTTATTAGGAAGATTTGACAACTATTTGGATGACTGGGCAGTGATCATTATCTGATCTGCATTCTATGCAAATTGTCCATAATCACCATTTGTCTTAAGTGAATGTTTCATGAATATTCTTATAGCATAGGTTAGATATATGAATATGCAAATGAGCAATAGTTTAAAAAGATGCATAAAATCTTTCTGACCCCTACCTATTCAGAAAGAATTTTTGCTGATTCATTACAGCTGTTTGATGTGGTTTAGATATTTATGGGTTGATGATAGGGGTCAAAAGAAATATAATTATTGATAGCATAAGTTAATTGGACTGCAGCATGTAAGGATCTCTCCTCAATAATATAAAAAATTTATGATTTGTTATTTCTGAAATTTCATAGTAATGACTTTTAATAAAATATAACATTATTATGAATTCTTGAAAATGATAAAGCTGATATTTTGGGAATAACTAATTATTTTTATTGAATATGAAATTTAGTAATTTTAAACAAATATCTTCTTTTTGTGAGTCATAGCTGAAAGTTTCAGTCTAAAATACAAAAGGATAAAAATAAATTTAAAAGATTTATATTGTGAACAAAACAGTACTCTTGACAAAAATTTATTACAGTTTATGATACTTAAATATCTTTTCTTTTGTTAGTAAATATTTAATTTTAATTAATAAAAAAGTTTTTTATTACATTTCTATATTTTAAACATTTTTATTTTTAAAGTAAACATGTTGTACTTTATAAAAAATAGATGGGCCTCGAAGTCGCAACCTTGAGATTACGGGATCGGCACGAACACATTATGCTATGAGCATAGTGTTAGAAGTGCTCTTTTTCTCTTTCTTATTTCTTAAACTCGCCAAACCTAAATTTTAAACTCTAATATTTTTATTTATAAGGCGTATTGGCACAAACGCCCAGACACATATTAGATATTTTTTGTTCTAGATTACATCAGTTCAGTTTCATCAAAATCGGTGGGTAGTCAGTTGTGTCCTCTCCTTGTAAATGATAAGAGTGCAAATGGAAAAAAAACCATAACAAATTTACAGACTATCACTTATTTTTGAATTTTGAAATTTTTTTATTTGCATTTCTTTACTGTTTATTCACATCTTTTTCATTTTTAATATTTTCATTTGCACTCTTATGGTTTAGGCCTGAAAGCCAAAACAAATACAATGAGACTTCAAATCAGCCCACTTGATCTGATTTTGTCACGAATCATTAATCATAAATCTATTCATAATTTTGCGTATATCATACTATTATTATTAAAATTTTTATATATAAATATTTTGTGTATTATAAGATATTCATTTATATTTATTAAAATATTAAAACATTTTAAATTTTGCATGTTATGTTATAATAAATTATAATGCAGAATATAATAATATGAGAAATTCTTTTCAGGAATCTCCATCAAGGCAACGTAATGAAGGTAATATGCGACCAAGAGAATTGATTGAATTATCAAGTTTTGGTGTTGTGGAACTGGAGCCAATTGAACATGGCATTGGGCATCATTTTCAACCAGCCCAGTTAAGAAATCCAACTTGGTGTGATAGATGTGGTGATTTTGTTTGGGGATTATATAAATCAGAACAATGTTTTCGATGTATTCGTAAGTACATTTGCAAATGTGTGCATATAATGTATATATATATATGTATATTTATACTTTTTTCCTCTAGATAGAATTAAATAAATATTAATTGTAATTTAGTTTTCTTTAATAATAGATTGCTATTATACTTGTCATCGTCAATGCCTTGAACTTGTTACTTAATTACAATTAATATTTATTTAATTCTTTCTTTAATAATAGATTGCTATTATACTTGTCATCGTCAATGCCTTGAACTTGTTACTTTGGACTGTAAGGGTATTGGAGATATTCAAACTACAGATGTTGATGAAATACTAGAAGAGGTTTCAACAAATTCATCAATTAAAGATAAAGAAGATAAGGTATAATTAATATTCTTAAATATGTAATTTAATTTTTTGAATTAAGTTTGAAAAATATGTATTTTAATATTTTAGTTATTTAATTTTCAAATTTGGATATATTTGAAAATTAATATTTTGGATATTTAACCTGTTTGGTGTTTAATGTGAATAGACATCAAGGAAGTGGAACAAAAAAACAATAAAAAATTAGTATATCTATAACTAAGCCTTATTCAAAGTGGAAAAAGATAATTTTATTATAGAAGTACTTTCGACTTCAAGAAGTCTTAATCAGCTCTACACAAAAAACAATTAGAATACAATATGTGGAATGTTATTTAAAAAATTTTTAATTATTAAAAAGAATTATAAACGAATATTAAGATTACATAAAGAAATTAATAAACAAATAAAGGGAATCTTAATCCCATCTAAATAAATTATATAAAAATAAAAATAAATCCTCGTAAATGGCCAGGTGGTCACTGTATCAAGGTGGTCATTTTAACAGGTTTCACTGTATTTTCAAGTGTTTTATTTTACATAATTACAATTTAATAATAAATGTTTGTTTTGTTTTCTTAACTCTTACACTTACTTGCCTAATTTATTTATTATTAACATACTATAAAATAACCAAAGTGTTCCATAAAAATTTCAAGATTTGTGAAGTGTTCCATCATAGAAAAAGTTTGGAAAACACTGATATAGCCTTACACAATGAGTATCTACAATTCTGTTTAAAGAAGTTGAGATATAATTTTTTGTATGAAAATATTTATATGATGTAGGAATTTATTAAAAGACAATTAGAAGCAGCAGTTAGTGTAACAAAAATATTATTTGTCCACAGTATTAACAATTACTATTTAGTTTAATTTTAACTTGAATGGATTAAAATTAATCAGAGTAAAATAATTTTAAAAAATGGAAAAAATATAGTATAATATATATATTCTTATAAATTTCAGTCTGATATAACATCATTATTTGATGATTGCTTTGAAGAAGAAGAATTGAGACAAAGAATAAATAAGTATAATAATCATGTTCAAAATTTAGAAATGACAATGGTAAGAGCATACAAATAAAATTTAAATACATTTCAGTTACAAAAATTAAAGTATGATGTATAATTATTATTATTATATGTTTTATTACAATTTACTTTCAGCAAGAAAATGGAAAAGTTTTCAATGGATTTATTCGTGTATGTTTAAATTTAACACGACCTATTAATGTTGTAGCTGGTACACGTCCACCTTCTATTTATGATATTTTGAAAGAAGAAGAAGAAAGTGGTAGAAAGACTTTAACATCTTTTTATTTACCAAGAGATACTGTAAAAGCTTTGCATATTACCAGGTAATTTTCAAAATATTAAAGAAAAAAATTTGGATCATCCCATTTCAAATTTCTGTAAAATATAAATTGTTTTAGAATTATGAAAAGCTATTAAATCATTTGTATTATATAGTTATTATTTGTTATCTTAATATAAAAAAATAGAATTTTTATTTAGTTAATTCAAAATGTATTACTATGGGATTAATTCTAGTTTTAAATAAAAAATATATACGAGGGGAAGTCAAAAAGTAAAGGGACATTTGAGAAAAGGTGCATTTATTCTAATGATAGAAAACTGAAACATACCTTATTTTTCTACGTAACCTCCCTGGACTTCAATGCACTTTTCCCAACATTTCACAGGTTTTTTGGTTGCATCTGTAACCAATTTTGCACCACAGCAATGACGTCTTCATCAGTTGCAAATCTTCTTCCCCGTAGTGCTTCCTTTAAGGGTCCAAACATACAAAACTGAAACCTGCAATCAGATCCAAACGTGGAAAACTGCGAAGAGGTGTCATCCTGCAGCAAGATAACGCTTGGCCACATTCTGCCAAACAGACGGCCGACACAATAAAGGAGTTGGGATTCAAGGTGCTGGAACACCCACCATACGTCCAGACCTGGCTCCAAGCTATTTTCATATGTTTGGACCCTTAAAAAAAGCACTAAGGGGAAGAAAATTTGCAACCGATGAAGACGTCATTGCTGCGATGCAAAATTGGTTACAGATGCAACCGAAAAACTTTTTTCCGATGAAATTCAAAAAACTTGTGAAACGTTGGGAAAAGTGCATTGAAGTCCAGGGAGGTTACGTAGAAAAATAAGGTATGTTTCAGTTTTCTATCATTAGAATAAATGCACCTTTTCTCAAATGTCCCTTTACTTTTTGACTTCCCCTCATATATATATATATATATTTGACTTTTTGTTTTAAGATCTTAAAGCTTTCTTCAATTTTTATAAATTATTTGCATCTTTTTAGTCCAAATATTATCTCCATATTATATAATTTTAGCAATCTATAGTTGAAATAATTTAATTCTTTTTTTAACTATTTATAAGTGAATATACTACTAGAGAAGTTATATGTGCTCTTCTTAAGAAATTCAAAGTTGCTGATAATCCTCATAAATTTGCCTTATATGAACAATATAATGATGTAGAAACAAAAAAAGGTATATTTTATGATACCAAAAAATTGAATTTTTTTGATAAATATTCCTAAAATGAATGAAATATTTATCATCTTGAAATAGGAAAAATGAGAAGAATCCATGACCATGAAAAGCCATTAGTATTAGCTTTGATGTGGTGTGGTGAAAACAAACAATTTGTTCTTCAAGAAAATGAAACAGAAGATATTGTTGTAAGTTTTAATATTTTTCCTATTATCTAATCAAGAATTTTATATATCAGAATTCTAAATAAGTTACTACCTGAATTGAAAATCAAAGTAGTAATTTTAGTTATTACATACTGTATTATAATAACTAAGAAATTTAGAATTTTTCGCATGTTAATACAAATTTAGAAACTAAATTTAATAAAAATTTGTAATCATTTATTATTAACAATGAATGATTTAACACTGATATAATATAATATAATATAATAGGAGAAAACTGGCAAATGAAATACAGATCAATGTTTTTATGAATGTATTTAGAAGTTTTATGTTATACAACTAAATAAATTTAGTCAGATAACATAACTTTTAATGACAGCCTCGGATAACAGTGCCTTGGTTAATGACAGCCTTGGATAATGACGTACTTAATGATGAGTGGCTGTAAGAAAAAAATGCCTTGGTTAACGACACAAGCTTTGGTTAACGACTCCTGATTATGTGAACTTCAGACAAAATAGAGCCTGTAAAACAGCTCGTCGTTAGCTCAATTGTTAATCATTATTTTTTTACTACAATCAATTCGTATCCGACAATATCATTATTAAAATTAACAAAATTATAAATAACCATATAAAAATATATTTAAATAAATGGTAATTAACATATAGTAATGAAAACAAATTATTTATATTTAATTAATTAAAAATAGACGTGCAACTGTTCACTAGTTTTTAGTTTCTTAAAGATGATTTCTAGACGATTATTATATTAAATTCTGCAAACAAAGTCTGATTCTATTGTTTGTTTGTGTTATATTATTAGTTTTTAGTTTCTTAAAGATGATTTCTAGACGATTATTATTTTACTAGTTTTTAATTTCTTAAAGATGATTTCTAGACGATTATTATTTTAAATATTTTTAGTTTCTTAAAGATGATTTCTAGATGATTATTATTTTAAATTATGTGAACAAAGTCTGATTCTATTGTTTGTGTTATATACTTGACACCTGCAACTTTTAGTTTTTTAAAGATGATTTCTAGACGATTATTATTTTAAATTCTGAAACAAAGTCTAATTCAATTGTTTATTTGTGTTATATATTACTTGACAAAAGTCTGATTTTATTGTTTGTTTGTGTTATATATTAATTGACACCTGCAAGTGGTGTGAATTCGTTGTTTATTTGTGATATATATTACTTGACACCTGCGAGTGGTGTGACGTCTAGACGATTATTATTTTAAATTCTGCGAACAAAGTCTGATTCTATTCGATTATTATTTTAAATTCTGCCAACAAAGTCTGATTCTATTGTTTGTGTGGGTTACATATTACTTGATACCTGCAAGTGGTGTGACGTCACAGTTTGGGATTCCATTAGAACAAGAAAAAAGTCTATCTGAGATCCTACAGTTCATATAGACAGTAAATTGGCGAGTGCGTGTCACTGTTTGTTCGCCATCAATAGGCAAAATCAAATCTTACCTGTATAATAATCATTGAATCTATAAACTGCTAATCAGTATTTATGGGTTTGTTTATCAAAAAACTCTGAAGTGAGTCCAATTGTCCTTCTAGTGAATATTGATAATTAAATTTATGAACAATTCATTTTATTAATATTAATTTTTTTTGTAGCAAATATAATACATAAATGATATTTTCCATATTTTTAGGACATTTTAAATGAGTTCTATCTGCATTTTTAATATTTATTATGGTTGTGGGGAGGAGCCGGAATGAATTAATCAATTTTCAATTAAAAAATGAGTTTTATCTGCATTTTTAATATTTACAATGGTTGTGGGGAGGAGCCAGAACAAATTAATCAATTTTCAATTAAATTTACGGGGAATCGCACCTTGAATAATGATGGTAATCCTGGAATGGATTACCATCATTAACCAAGGCATCGTTGTATATATATTATTTCATTGAAAATTTAAATTTCCAATGGAATAGTAATAATTTATCAAACTGAAATTAACATACTGACATTCAACATTAAGTACTGTCTATGCTGTTCTGGACCAATGGTTTTTTTAAAAGTTTCTCTAAATTTTCTGACTGGTTGTATTGATTTGAAATTTTTAGGGATAAGAGAAAAAATAATTTCCTATTTTGTTGAAAAAAATAAAATTTTTTGAATTAAAATATTTTACAGCTTTTTATCAATCAGATTTAGAGGATTTGTTGAATTCTAAATCTTTGATGATTAAAAAACAAATAAATCATCCCTTTAGCAAATACACAACTCAGGTATTATCTAAAAAACATCAATCTCTTATAAATAACAAAAATTAAAGAATGAATGTAGTGCTACTTTTGCTTCAAAAACAAATAAATACAACTTCAAAATTTGTTCCTAGATGGACGCACATATATTGAGTGTATAAACAATATTGTCATGCTATATACCAGTGTTTCCCAAACTTTTGACATATGTTCCCCCTTCTATAATTTTCGTAACGCTGAGTACCCCTCGTCAAAAAAAAAATGGATGTATGTCACGTATTCTAACGAATACTAATAATAATATTTATAAACTAAACCTAACGGTTTAACGACACTGCAAATCCAGAGTTTGACCTGAGCTCAGGTCTTTTACTACGTTCTAAATTAAATATAATTAATCCAAAACAATCTAAATCAAAACTTGACATTTAACTGGCAAAAACAAAACCGGAAACTTACAACTATAAGTAACAAACAAGTATTAGATATAAATAACAAAATGATATTAAAAACTTATGCTAATAAATTGAATAAATTCTCAAAACAAGTTAAGTAACAAAAATTATAAATTTATTAGACTCAAAACACTTACAAAAATGTTAATTAAAGCTTTATTTAAACAATAATAAAGCAGATTCAAATAATCAACAAAACTTATTTAATCAAAATTCGAATATTCAAAAAATCAAGTTATTCACAATAACTATATCCTTAAATACTAATTAATTCTACTACCTCCACCACAGATACAAACTTCAAGCAATTGTAGATCTTTACAAGAAACTCAATTGTTCTATGGCAATACAACATCTCGCTGTGTCATTGGCTACATAAGCTTTTATACAGAGTGACTTACAGTCCCATGTTGCTTCATTTACATAAATTTGTGCAACAAGTTTAAATTTATTAGTTTATCGATTAATCAATTCATGTCATCCTCTTTACAATTTAATTATAAACCGAACAAAACATCGATAAAAGATCATTCTTGTTTTCTCATATTGGATCAGTGATAAAATTATGTAGATGAGATGATGTCACAAACTGAGAAAGCTGCTGTGGAAGACAGATGTCCATTCCATAAACATGTGATTTCTAAATACTACGACAGAGAATATGGAAGTAAGTTAACTCTTAAACAAAAATATAATATGTTAAATAATAATGAATATAATGATAAATAATAAAAAGAGCATAATAAAATAATAGACAAGATAGGTCAAAGTTAACCTCTTCACAATATGGTTTTGTATAACACAATGAAAAAATTGTGATAGTGGTCATATAACAGTAAAACAGCTCTATATAACTTAGTAGCGAAATTTGACATTTTTCACATACTAATTAAAACTGTCACATGAAATCTTTTTTTTTTTTTGTAAATCAAATATTTTAATTAAAAAAATGTAATATAAATTAGCAAATATTAAAAAAATAAATAAATAAAAGTTATTTACATAATTATCTGATAAAATTATGGTGTCCAGGTGTGCTATTTCCACTTTATATTTTGATTTTCTTGTTAATAGCAAATAATGAAATGTCTGCTACTAACCCAATAGTACAATACTGCATTATGTAGCTAAGTACATGTTTGAAATACTTTATTAATGACATTTTGCATTTATTTATTTAATATATTGGTGCCCAATTCCATATGTCATACTAATGTCAAATTATAAATGTGCCTACTACTGTATATCATATGGCTTTATTTAAAACTGTATTCATTGAATTTTCAGTGCAATTTTCAGATTTGTGTATCCATATGTGTGACGTTGTTTGTTATAGTGTAATGAAGGTTTTGCCCTCTAGCATCAAAAATTCAATATATAATTATTTTTATATTGTTTTTTATTACACTACAATAAATTTTTTAAACACCATCTCCATAATTGCTTTGCTTATGTTGTAGGAGAAATTGGATAGTTTTCTTCCAGGTCATTAAGTGGGGTTATTTGTTGGCAGTATAGTTCCAGTAAATGAGTGAACTTCTCTCAGTTAGCTTTCCTGAAGTTCTATGATCTGTTTTCCGGGCCAGTAATGTCTTTTCCCAGTTGGAGATTAATCAAAATAGTGAAATGGTCGCTGATGGCAATTTTTAAGGATTTCTAAGAAATGTTATCTATGTAGTTTCAGGCTTGTAGTAGTAATGTCAATTGCAGATTCTGTTCTGTAAGTTTTTGAAAGATATGTTGTTTCCACTATTTGCAATGATCAGATTTTGATCATTCAAGAAATCTTCCAATTGTTCTGCCTTTGAATCAAGGGTATTAGATCCCCATGTCAAATTCTCTGCATTAAGGTCATCAAGAAGGATAATTCAGGCGGAGGAAATATCGCTAAGGACTTCAAACAAGTTCATATCTATTGAGTCAAGTCAGGAATTAATTTTTGATTATGATCATTGTTATATAAAATTGAAAAAGTTATACAAGATAAAATTTATTTATATATTCAAGTTATTCATATAATAGTACTGTAATATAATAATCATCATTTATTTTTATTATTACTAATGCTTATAATATCAAATTTAAATTTTATAAATTTTGTGTAATTAAAGTTAATTATAAAACCAAAATAGTTATGAAAAGAAATATTTAATTATAACTAAATGTAATACTTTTATAATTTGAAATTAATTTTTTAAAAGGTTGGACAGTGATATATTATTAGGAAAAAAGAATAATTTGAAAACACTTCTAGTCTTGACAGGAACTCATAATTTAGATGACATCAAAGAATTCAAAAAGAATAAGTGTTCAGAAGAAAAATTTCCAATTCCTGATTATTATATTCAGAGTTTAGGAGAATTAGGAAGATTACTTAAAATATAATGATATTTAATAAATTAAAATAATTATAAATCTATTTTAATAGTTTTAGTAAATTTTAAGTAATGCCAATAGCTTGTGATGTTTTGTTTATAGTTAAATTGTCTGCAATAGTCAAGAAATAACCAGAAGAAAACTATAAACTATAGTTTAATTATTGAAATATAAAAAAGAATTGTTTTGTTGATTATCTATTTATGTATTATTTAAAAATTATTTATAATCTATTTATATTATTTATTAATTGTTTATTTTTTATTATATTTAAAATATAAGACTGCAATTGAAAATAACATTCATTTTTATGTATTTACATAATTGCAGTTATCAGGGATTTTCTTTATAGTATTACAAACATTAGACTGTGATAATTATTATATTAGAGTTTGAAAATTGACTTATTATTTTAAAGTATGGAAGATAAAATACGATAAATTTTATATAATGTTGAGTTTTAATGTAAAATAAAATTTATTGCATTTGAAAATATTAGATTTGTTCTTGTTAATTGAATTATCTAAATAAAAATTATAAATATTACAAACAAAACCTTACAAACATTATAAACTTGATCATAATGATCCTAATATAGTATTATTTAAAAGAAAATTTTTGTACTGTTTATAAAAGCAGTTTTGAACTTCAAAATGATGTATAGAGCCCTATATAAACTAGCGCATTATTTGGATTCACAGTTAACAAAGGATTGTCTTGTAATTCTATGAATCACTCTGCATTACCTCTATTTGAATTTGTAGAAAATTAACATAAACTATATGTCTTTGTGCACAATTTACTTATTAATTATTTATTTTAATGTTGTAATTTTTAAATATAGAGTTGATGTTTAAACTTAGCAGACTAATTGCTTAAATAGCAAGATCTACACAAACAGATTGAATTAGAAGCTTGATATAACAAAGTGCATGGCTTTTTTAAGTAAGATGCAGAGACAGGACAATCTTTTTGTGACAGTAACATGTGCCTTATTGAAAAAGTGAAGAACTGTCAATAGAATTCATAATCTGAGATAATTTTCACTTTCAAATGAAATAATAAGAGAAAATAAAAGTCATACTTGTCAATGATAATTTTCATGAAGATATTTTACAATGTGAAGTGCTTTGGAACTTGAAAATAATAAGTTTCCAAACAAATTGAAGTTAAGCAAAATAAGAGAAATCATAGGATATGAAAAAATACTGTAATTGGACCAATATAAAATAATGTAATTCTATTACTCTTATTTAATTTTTTACATACAGAAACAACTAACATTTAAAACACCATCATTCTTATATCCTCGAGAGAATTGGGAGTATTTGAAAAGAAGTGAAACACGTACAGTAAGACCCGTTTAACGCGGGGGATACGTTCCAACAAAGCGCTAAATGAAACAGTGTTAAATGAGGTTATTTTAAAACGTAAATAATGGGATAGGTGAAGCAGGACAGTGAATAAAAAATATATGTACCTTTATTTTCTAAAGAGCTCAGGACATGTCAGATACGGGAATAACTTTTCATTGATTTGAATTTAGTTACCTTATTTAAAATGGGCTTAGTTGACAGTGTGTTAATAAGGATTTAGTAATGTTAACATTTTGCAACTTTGCATACTGAAAATTAATTTAATGATTTTCCATTAATTTGTAACATATTCCTTTTTATTTGTTGCCTCTTTTCCCTATATAAAATAATTTTAAATTTTGGTCTGATTAAATGTTTAATTCTGTTTTCTTCATTTTGCCATTATATAAAATTTTTTAATTAGAAGAAATGAATTTTTATGTACTTAAATAAAACAAACAAATTTTCTGTTAATTTTCTTTATTATTTATAACTGTTATTATTTAAGTAATAAAAGTATTAAATTACTTTTTGAATTTTGCTATCAAATTGTGGATTCTACCAATTTTCTTAAATCTTCTCTTTCAATTATTAACTTTCTATAATATGTAGTTATTTTATAATGATTTTCACAGTACAATAAGACCTCGTTTAATGCCGAGTATACTTTCCAAAGAAACCAAGCACTAAATGAAACAGCTTTAAACGAAGTCAACTTAACATGTAAATAATGGGAATAGGTGAAGCAGGACAATGAATAAAAAAATATATGTATCATTTTTTTATTTTATTTTGTAACATGTATTATTACATTAATTATAGACATTTTTATTGCTAATATTGATTTGCAATCACAAATCATTCATGAAAATCAAAAGTATTCGGGTAAATAATTTATATTTGTGATGAGGAAGGTTCTTCCTCATTTGACACTTTTTGTTTTTTGTTAAAAGTCATCTAACGTCATTTGCCTTTTCCTCTTTCATTTAGCAAACAATTGTCGATAACAAGACATGGCATCATGACACTTTGTCTTGCCTTTGAATTTCTATCAAAATTTAGATTATTTTGTATAAATTGATCCGTAATTTACATAATAATGGTTAGATTTGTTTTGAGAAAATCTGTTTTAGTTTCGCAGCAGACTTTCGTATGTATTGCAGTGCACAGGTATCAAACGCACTGCAAGACGGCATAGGAGTATCAAAGCAACAAATTCATGCGATTTCGGATTTGTGTGTGTAATATTCACATAAATCCAATTGATTCATTTTGGCATGGTTTTTCAAACAGAGCCATAGTGAATCAATAAGAAATATAGAATTAAAAAACTGTGTTATATCGAAATAGCGTTAAATGGAGCAGCATTAAGGGGGGTCTTACTGTATCTGGTGATTTGGCTTTCACAAAAACTAGGAAACTGATTAATCTCTCATAAAAATAATCTGATACAAAAATTGGCAAATTAATAGATTTAATAAAATTAATACAAATAACCTTTCCTTAATTTAATATATTTTAAAAAAGCCATTAAAATATTTTAGCTAAATAATCTAGTATTTGCAATTATATTAAAAAAGCAAAATGATTAATTACTATCAATTATTAACCCTTTCAGTTAATGGAAAAATCAGAATAATTTCAGGTTAAGAATTTTTCACTTTGCTTTTTATTTTCTGTTTTGAATGACAAATAAAAATTATAGGAAGAGGGAATTTCTACTATAATTTATATGCCAATTCAAAACAATAGAATGAGCCCTATGTTTTTTAAGTTTTACATTTCAGTATAATTGAAAATACTGAATTACTTTGAGCATAAGATGAATTCCATTTTTTTTTAATATCTTATATTCAGCCTCTGAAATAAATGTCTGATTAAAAAATGAAATTTTTGTCAGAAGTTCTACCAAGCAGATTTGCAAAATATTTTTTGCTAGACCACTGAGTTTTTTGTACATTAACAAAACTGGCATAAATGGTGACATCTTTTATGATTAATAATTGATCAAATTTTCCAATTTGTTTGTGAGTTGCATGCTAATTCATTATTTTTTTTGGTTATTAGTATATTAATAGAAGAAGAAGAATGTTCTAAATTAATTTTCTAAATATGTGTGAAAATTTTGAGTTTCAATGAATATTTTGAATCATGTTTGCATTAATTTCTAAATTGATTTTATTGATTTTTATAAATCTTAATTTGAACTTCCAGTGGGAGGCATTTGCATTGGCAGAATTGAGCAACTTTTTGAAAATCTTAGATAGAGAAGAAGAAGAATATTTAAATCAAGTACGAAATAAATACCATATACTTCATAAAAAATTACAAGAAGCTATTGAAAAGAAGAAACCAATGCAATGTTAATTTAAATAATTGGTAGAAATTTTCAATATGATTCAAATTCAGTATATATTAAATATTTATAATTGATAAAACATTAAAATGAAGTGAATAACTTTCATTTATTACATATTTAATGTAAATTTATATTAAATATGTAATAATTTAATGTAATTTACATTATATACCTCAAATTTTTTTTTTTTGAGATGAAATCAAATATTTGTTAATCTTACAAATTTTGATAAATTCCATATTGGAATGCATTCCTATAAATTATAAAAATAATACTGTACAATCTTTGAACTGAAAAGTACTAAAGTAATTATACAAATTGATCTTGAAATCATTTTTAAAATTATAATGATAAATATTTAAATATATACTATATATGTTTTAAAACAATTTGTAAGATTTTCAATGCCATTTTAAAATTGTAGCTTTCTATAATTTGTATCCAATAATTTTAAATGAATTTTTGACATTCTAATGAAGAAAATGTGCAGAAATTTTTTAATATTCACTGTCACTAGATTGAAATTAATTTAGAAACTATCTTTATGATCATAAATTTTAATAGAAAATATTCCATGCAGAGATAAATGCAAATATTTAAATATATCTAATATATTTGGATTTAATATACAATGGAAACTGTTTTATCTACATATTTTATTGTAAAACTAAAAAGTATTATTCTTAATGAATTCGAAATGAAAAAATTTTAAAAAATTTATATAAAATTTAAATTAATGGAAAATATTTTCAAATTTTATAAATATTTAGAGCTTTTTCAAGACAAACAACTAAATTATTGAAGATTTCTCTACCGATTTTAATATTTTGTAAGTTTTATGATGTTATATAGCTTTTTTTTTATGAAAATTATTTTATATGACTACTTTTATTAATATGAGTTTTAATAAACTGATTTATTACAAAATGAGTTGGCTTGATTTTAATATTTTGTAAGTTTTATGATGTTATATAGCTTTTTTTTATGAAAATTATTTTATGACTACTTTTATTAATATGAGTTTTAATAAACTGATTTATTACAAAATGAGTTGGCATGTTAAAACCAGTGAAAGAACTATTTATAAAAACAACAGGAAAGAATTTGTGAACAGAAATAACTAAAATTATTATTAAAATACTACCTATTAAATAAAATAAATTTACTATTCTTAAATAATTAAATTTAAATAGAACATATGATAACTCAAGGATTTATTTCAGCATGATTAAAATATATAAGCATTAAATTTTTAATATAAAATAAGAATTTTGTTAAAGATATAATTTGCATAATCTCAATCTACAAATTTTGCAAAACATTTTTTTAAAAACTTTGTTAATTAATAAATCAAATGATTATTAATTTTTTAAGTTACTACATCTGAAATTTTACAGAGAAATTCTACATAACAATGTAAATGGTTTAAAATTTAACATTTACCTTGATTGTGGAAGAATTCTTCCAACAAATAAAAATATTGCTTTTTCCGCAGGTAACTGAATTCGTTTTCGTATGATCCACATAAATTGAGCCATAGAGATTTCATTTGGCACAAGAAATTTTTGTTTATCTATTGCAGGTATCGAAGAATGAGGAGCTTTTTCTACAATTACCTAAAAATATTTTCAAAAATGAAAAAAATATTAGTATATACCTTTAACATCAATTTTTCTAAAATATTAAAAAAATTATTAGAAATTGAATTCATATTTAACAAAATCCAAAGTCATATACAACAAAAACTGAAGAAATTTACTCATAAAATGTGAGAGATTAACTACTCCAATATTATACACATTAAATTTGTACAAAAAATAAAAATGATTTAAAAAAAATCTAAAAATATTTCAATAAAATTTAAATCAATCTATATGTAGAGTTTTGAGAAAAATATAATTATAAACTTTATATTTCTTTCAATATATAAATGAATGATGCACAGCCCAACTTTAAGTGAAAAAAACTTAATTTATTAAAGAATTAGAGTATTTTCAGCTTTAATAAGCCATCTTCAGTAAACAGATTAAGAAACGACACATGTAGTAAATGCCACATAGCACCCGAAACGATTCAACACATTATTCTGTCCACCCATCCGCAGGGGTGGGCATCCTGTGGAAGGGCTTGTTTCACCCCGTCACTTAGTATTCTCCCTGAATGAAAAGTGGCGTCATCTGATAACAAAAAAAAATAGGCCGGGCCCAGACCCCTCCTGAAATACTGGAGATGTGGAACTGGAATCATAGTAAATATTAAAAATGCAGATAAAACTCATTTAAAATGACCTGGTAAATTTTGGCGCCGAATTGTAGCGCCAATATATTGTAGCGATCGGTGGCCTTAACTAACTGCTTACCACTTTCTAACTAATCTAACCTTTGGAACGTAATCCCCGCGTTAAACGGGGTCTTACGGTGCTTATTTTTTGAAATCTGCAATAATATCATCAATATTCCACTAATAAAAAAATTTGTTTCATTTTTGTACTAAAAATGTATAAAAAATAATGAAGTTTTTATTATTTAAATACCTATCTACATTTCCTATTTCCATTTTCTAAAATATTTCTTATTTCAGTTAAAACTTCTTGATCCGCACGATAATTTTTTTAAAAATTTCTGAACGAAAGAAGTCAAAAGATTATTATGCTACAAAGTTTTTGTTTATCATGGTGGATATTATATATTGTACATTTATTATCTTTTTCGCTTAATAACTATCATTAGAATTATTATATTTTATGTGCGGCCCGAGACAATTTTTTTCTTCAAATGTGGTCCAAAGAACCCAAAAAGGTTGGATACTCCTGTTCTAAACAAAAAACCGATGAAATAGAAATTCCGAATTAATACAGTACATGAAAATAATAGAACACTCAGAAGTGTTTCCTCTATTTTAGAATAGTTAAATATGAGAAATTAAAATCATTGGCGTAATCTATCTATCGAATTTCCTAAGAACTCCATAGTTACTACAGAAAAATCTCAGAAGATTGAATGCCAATTACTATTTTGAAACGGTCAAATTAATATTGTTGCCAAATATAAAAATATACTAATTCAAAAATAAATTAAAATCATTGGCGTAATCTATCTATCGAATTTCCTAAGAATTCCATAGTTACTACAGAAAAATCTCAGAAGATTGAATGCCCACTATTTTGAAACGGTCAAATTAATATTGTTGCCAAATATAAAAATATACTAATTCAAAAGCTATTAATGGGAACGTAGAGAGAATACTATGTTACAATGCCTATGTAAAAGAGTAATTACCATTGGTTGTCGATGTTATTGAAATCATAACTTGTAATATGCCGAATTAACTAGGGTCCGTTGATTTTAGCCGTCGATTCCATCACGGATGGTGAACATTGTTTAAACGGAGTTTCTGTCGTTCATAGGTTACAGCGAATAGGTTAAGCGTCGAGACGACGTTCAGATAAATCGCGGATTTAAAAGCATTGCAAAGATGTTGACTATGCCTCGTCTAATCAAGCGAGTAGCTCGGCCGGATTGGCCGCGTGGAAACGCTTTAGCTTTCCACTCTGGAGGACCCGGGTTCCAGTCTCGGTCCCATCCCATGAAAATATTTATCATGGGGTCTGGGCCCGGCCCATCGATCCCCATCCTCCAAAATCCGGCTGACCCCTCCGCAGGGGTGGGCAGCCTGTGGAAGGGCTTGTCACCACATAGTATTCTACCAGAAAGGAATGTGGCGTCATTTGTTGACAAAAAAAATCAACCGTTATCAATCCGCCACTTAGTACTCTTACTGAGTGGAAAGTGGCGTCATCTATCGACAAATACATAGTATTCTACCTGAATGGAGTGTGGCGTCATCTGTTGACAAAGTTAGTATTCTCCCTGAATGGAAAGTGGCGTCATCTGTTAACAAAAATAGTATTCTACTAGAATGGAGTGGCGTCATCTGTTGGCCAAAAATAAAAATAGCTATTTACCGCTAACCCAGAATGGAAAGTGGCGTCATCTGTTAACAAAAAAATAATCAAACGAGTTGACTAAATCAGCGACGCAAACGTATATTCGACTAGTTAGTAGTTTGTGAGAGAATTTATACTCTGTTTGTCGACGACATGTTTACAAACGAATCGACGAAATATATAAAAAACTATATATATAGTTTATATATTATATATGGCGGCGAACAAATACGGTATAGTTATATTAGCATATTAGAATTTTAAAAGATAAATCTGTAAATATACTCATAATTATCAATATTCAAAATTTTAAAAATGATATTAGAACGTGTTATCTACTGAATTCATAACTAGAAAGTCTGCCTTGCTTGAAATAGTGAGCAGCGATTAGTCTTTTCAGTTCGGAGCGCTGTAATCGATCCATCTCATTCGTATACCTCACCCCTATTCTTAATCAAAACGGACGCGTCTATTTTTAGCTTGCATGATGCAGGTTTGAATTTACGGACTTTATAGTCGATCAACTTCCGGTAAGCTCAGTCCCTGCGAAGCAGGTGAACACCTTTCTGGAACCGACTGTAGGGTGAGTTCCAAACCTCAACAGTAAGTCATCAGTGATTAGTCTCTTTTGACTAACATGAGTATGTTTCTGGAACGACTTTCTAAGTGTGGAGATAAGATGGCGGCTAACATAATGATGAAGAAAACAATAATGAATGTTATAACTTCATTAGCGTCATTAGAAAGCACTAAAATTTATTTGCCAGTAAACAGTAACGATGATAATGATTTATAACACTCTAACTTTTAAAATCTTATCATCTAGTAAGAACTACTTTTTCAGCGACGTTGGATAAACGGTGTAAACCGGTGTCATCAGTCTCACCACCTTTCAAAACGATTACTGTGATGACAGTTTGATGAGCTCATCACTGATTTGTTGAGCTTTGGAACGGTTTGCTGAGATTTTTTACTCATCACTGATTAGTCTGTTGAGGTTTTGAATGCACCCGTACATTCAAATACGCAAATACGAGGAAGAGGAAAAACTAACGTAAGTCAAATTTATGACCAGCTGTTATGTTCCGACGCTATAGTCACAATCGATTATACTTACATCGGTGGAAAAGATGATAACTTAGATGACTCTTTCGAATAGACAGACAAGGCCGATATAAACAAATAATTTATTATCTGGTCGCTATCACATTACAGACTCGGACCGTGTCAGGGAGACTAAAAGCACACACCCGGTAAGATAAAGGCACTGATCCCCAACAACCGGTAGGGAGAGAGAGAGAGGCGAACCCCCAGATGCCGTAGGCGAGGGTGACCAGAAAGATACACATGACCTTACCCTACATCTCTTCCGGTTACGTGACCCATGACATGCACACAAGAGTAAACAAGATTTTTTCCATATATATCACCAGCAAGACGTATTTTTCTTGGAATAAACAAACAAGCAAACGAAAGAACAAGGGGCTCGCAAATTAAAGATAAATTTAACAAAGGCTTCGCTGAAGCTCCCTACTGAATACACTTTCATATTGTCCACGTGGAAACTCTTCGGCTTTCCACTTTGCTGGGTTCGAATCTCGGGTCCCACCCTTGAAAATATTTATCATGGGGTCCGGGTCTGTTCTCGATCCCCGCCTCAACAATCTAGCTTATTTCTCCGCAGAGGTAGGCAGCTTATGGAAGGGCTTGTTTCACCCCGTCAGTTAGTATTCTAATGGAATGGAAACTGGCGTCAACTTTTGAAGAAAATATATACTGTATACATATATTTTTTATACTTTCATACATAAAAATCAACCAATAAATTCTATGTAGGTATTACAATATAAACATGTATTTAGAATGTGAAGTAACAATAACTAATATTTAAAAAGACTAACTTTTTATCTATGAGTATAATTTTTAGTGAACCCGAAGAATGAGAGCAAAAACCGAAATCTTCAGGTCAAAATATTATTGGTAATCTCTACCGCCGCCAGATAATGAATATACCTTGCCTGATATGGCGGGTTAATGGTAACCTAACCTTAATAAAATAATCTTAAGTCCCAATAACCAAACGCACATGTGGAGCCAAAATAATTTAATTTAATAGAATGGATTTAATATGAAATTTTTTAATTTTAAATTGTACCTTAAGTTGTCATTCAACTACCTATCTGAATTGTATATTTTTGTCATGCGCATTCTCTAATACAGTATTAGCATTCTCGCCACTTCAAATTTCTATGCAACAAACTCATGGCAGGAGAGGCAGAAACATTTTTTACCAGTTAAAAATAATAATGCCATATAGTATGAAGAGGAGACAGCAACTTTGTACCACTGTTGAAATTGTTAAAAAGGTTGCATGTCTAATACGGGACAGACCCGCATAATCCGGGATGTCTGGTCACTTTAAGTATAACATAACTAAAGACAAGAACACAACAGCCTTATATAATATAGTACTAGAAATACTGAAACGGATTGGAACAATGCAGTAATATTAAAGGCCACATCTGATGGAAACTCCATACATCCAGAACAATGGCACATTTATCAAAAAAATACATATAATGTTATTAATTTGAAAAAAATTCTTGCCATCTTCCAGCAGCTTGGGAATACACCTTATTGGCCAGATAAAAGAAACATACCATTAAATATTAATTATATTGCATATAATATGTAAATATGTGAATTGTTTGTATTAATAATTTTTTATAATCTTTGTGTAATTTTTATATCATTTATTCTTGTACAGTATTTGTAAAAATCATTCTATATTTACTGGTTTGAAAGTATACATCATGTTTTTGGTGCAAATTAAGCCATAATGGACAATTAAAGTCTAGTTTAGTTTGGAGAATTAACAAAAACTTCTTAAATTTTTTGTTAATTTTGCATAATTAGTCTAGTTTGTACCATTTTTAATTTGCATCCTATGTTTAACCACTCCTGTAATTTTGATTTAATATGCATTTAAAAAATTCTTCTATTATAAATTTTCGATTTTGTTGTTCTATTTTATTCTATTGTACTGATGGGCTATAATGTCTGAAAACACTTTTTTTTTTTGTTAACAGATGACGCCACTTTCCATTCAGGTAGAATACTAAGTGACGGGGCGAAACAAGCCCTTCCACAAGCTGCCCACCCCTGCGGAGGGGTCAGCCGGATTGTGGAGGACGGGGATCGACGGGCCGGGCCCGGACCCCATGATAAATATTTTCAAGGGGTGTCTGAAAACACTTTGCACTATTAATTAAAAGTTGATTTTGGGTTCATTTTGAAGCTGCTTTATTATTTATAGTACAGTATTTATATATTAAAATAGATTTTTGTTCTCTTATTCATATGCTACATTCACACTTCTTGTTCATTCATTATCACCCCAAATTTTGACAATATCATTTATTCTTCACAAAAATAAAATTTAAAGTCATCCTGTCTCACCAAAATATTCTACATTGTATAAACAGATTTATCTGTCCAGGGCCGCCGAGAGGGGGTGACATCCGTGACTTTTGTCACGGGCCCGACCATTAGGCTCTGACATGTAATATAACGTGTCTGATAGTTTGCAGCCTACCACTAGAGTGCACTATCTATCACCCAAAGTAGTCGTGCCAAAATAACTATTTATTACATGGTATGTAATGTATCGAATTTTGAATTTATTGTACCGATGCCCTTTTTTAAGGGGGGGCCCGGACCACAGACTTGTCACGGGCCCGAAAATTTCTCTCGGCGGGCTCTGTATCTGTCTGTATTATGTAACTGATGTTGATACAGTGTAAGAGTCAAAAATATTTCTGTTAATAAATTATTTTGTCCTATTAAAAGTTTTAATAAATGTGAAGTCATTCTTCACATGTTTAATGCATTATTTTCAAGATGTCTCACAAATTCTTGTTCTTGTATATTTCATTCACAAATTCTTGTACATTTTTCAACTTACTTATTCATATTCCATACAACCAACATCCAATACCTAGTCATATTTCTGTTTTTATTCTTATTGTCCTTTATCCATTCCAGTTGCAATTCTATTTTTCTCAGTCTGATTTTTTTTTTTTAGTGCATTGAAATGTGATACAGAATTTATCATTCTGATGATCAGCCAACATTAATGCATAATCTGGCAGAAACTGTTTTTAGAGGATTTCAGATAATCCTGGGCACCACTTTATCTTGCTTCTAACTTCTGGTCATTATAATTACCAGCTCAGAAAAATTACTTGAACACAATCTCCCTTGGTATGGAAGGTGCATGGAACTAAAAGAGAATTTAATTCTTCATCCCTTATAAGGAATGCTATTTTTAAAAAACAGAATAAAAATTTTCTTTTAATTTTAAATATACTATTTTTAAGTATCTGATTCAGTTAACATGATAGTCTTGATCACTAGTCAGTATCATTATCCTCATATTTTTATAAAAAAAGATATTGTTTTGATATTAAACATACAGAAATTTTGTATCAAATCGTAAAGCTATTTCTTAACTGAAAATTTGTAAATTAAGATCATAATTTTTTACAACTTACATATTATATAGATCTTTCATTATATTTTTTAGCTCAAGTCCTTTCATACATTTCTTGTAAATTACTGTTTTTATACTTTTTAAACAATAGATATAACAAACAATAAATAACTTTTCAATTAGAAAAAATTTTTTAAAATTCATAGATAAAATTTATATACAATATTTGAGAATCTATATAAGAATACTATACTATCTACACAATATTAATTTCTGAGGCTGCAAATCTTGAATTAAGAAACTTACTTTTATTGTCCAGTGTTATATATTTAAAAGTGTTTATAATAAGACTAGTTAACTTTTCACTTTTCTTTTTAAATATAACTAATAAAGATTCACTTAATGAGCTGTTGAATCTTTATTAGTTATATATATTTAAAAGGATTAGTTAAAATCTTTAACACACAAATATACGATTTTAACATACAAATATAAAAAAATTATTTGAAATTCCATCCAAAAAGCTGTTTAGCAAACTGGAATATAAACAACAAATAACAATCTAAATTAAATATATATTTATATCACATCATATATTTAAATTACATTGATTTATGTTTATATTCCAGTTATAAATGAATTATATATAGTAAAGTATACAGTTTATATATGAAGTAATATAAGTGAATACAGTTTATATGTTAACAGATAAACTGTATTCACTATAACATTGAGAAAAATTTTAAATCTGCAACATCAATTTTAATGAATTCTTCAGATATGATAACAATGTAATTTTATGTTCTGTTAACAGATAAACTGTATTCAATATAACATTGAGAAAAATCTGCAACATCAATTTTAATGAATTCTTCAGATATGATAACAATGTAATTTTATGTAAATTGGCTTTTAAATTAGTTGATATAGCAAATTATAGTAATTTACTCTTACCTTTATTAAGCATTTTTATTTCTAAATAATTCAATTAAACAGTTGTGAATAGAGGATATTTTTTTTTTGCAAATCACTAAGAAATATTTTCAACTAACATGTAAACTAGGGGTGGGCAACCCTTTTTTGTAGTGAGCTGTATAGAAAAATTTATGGTGGGCCATGGGCCAAAACAAAAACAATTGATGTATAGAAAAATTTATGGTGGGCCACAGGCCAAAACAAAAACAATTGATATAGAATTTTTTTAAAAAAGAGAAGGTACAGATATGTAAGTATACATAGCGTTGTATTTATTTAAAAAAAGAGAGAAAGTACAGATATGTAAGTATACATAACGTTGGTATTAGATATAATACCACGAGCCAAAACAAAAACAATTGATAATAATAGTATTTATTTAAAAAAGAGAAAAATTGTGGGTATGTAAGTATACATAGCGTTGGTATTAGATATAATAAAATAATGTGGCCTTGGGCCGGAGGTTTCCCATCCCTAATGTAAACTATCTTCAACATGTAAAAGAACAGACATAAAAAATATCTTAGAACTTAGGTGAAAACCATTTTATCTTTTTAATATTGAATTAATTTCATTCCTATTAAGTTTTTCAGATTACATTATAATTATTATAAAGAATATACCAGTAATACTTTTAGAGTTAAACTATGCCACTGAATACAAAATTAATGTTTAGCATAGATACACCTGATGCCTCTACCATATAGCACTTTATTTGCAATTTTCTTAATATATATCACTATAAAAATCCATATGATTTATATAGTGATATATATTAAGAAACTGCATAGAGTAAATCTAAAAGAATTTATAATAAAATGGAAGAGAAATTGAAATAGTGAACTCATGCATATTTAGGACAGATAATTAAGATTAATGATGGATAAGAAGAAATAAAGAGAAGGATACAATTAGGATAATGGCATTTGGAAAACTAAAAGAAATTTTCAGGGGAGACACTCTTCTAGATTTGAAGAAAAAAGTTTTTGATTAATGCATTCTTCCTGTTTTGATTTATGGATCTGAAACCTGGATTTTGGCTAAATGAATAATACAGAAATTGAGGACAATCCAGAGAAGAATGGAGAGAAGCATGATGGGACTGACACTCAAAGATAGAAAGACAAACTCTTGGATAAGAATAAAAATAGAAGTAAAAGACAATTACTCATATTAAACACTCTAAATAGAAGTGGGCTGGCCATATTGCCAGGTACGAAGAAAAAAGATGGATCAAACTCATCACTAGATGGCAAAAGGATTACAGAAAGACCAAAGAAATGATGGCATGATGAGATCGTGAAAATCGTAAATATACATTGGATGAGAGAAGCCATGGACAGAGAGATGGAAAAATTTGGGAAGACCTTTATCCATCAATGGACTGAAAACAGTTAATGATGATGATAACACTATATGCAATAAATAAATACAGTAAAACCTCGCATCAATGTACAAAATCTGCAGGCAAAAAAACACTTCCAATTTCATTAAATAATGTCATGCTGATTCATTAATATAACAGATAATTCTTCCATTCAAGCTTATTATCATCACCTTTGGACATTAAGAGAATTAAAAATTCGTGAACAGTATACTTGTGGAAAACAATTAAAGTTGGATTCATTTTTTAAACATAAACCCACCCCAACCATCTCTCAAACAGCTGACCAGAGCACCCCAAGTACTAGCATTGCACAAATACCTATAGTAGCCACCAGCAGTGCTTTAGAGGAACTTTCTAGCTTCTCTTGTTCAGAATAATAAACCAATCTAAATAAATGCAATGTTATCATATTTGTTTAACCGTATATAATAATCCCTTCCCATCTACAGACAATCGGCTTTAACGGACCACCCCTCCTCCCTATTAGACCGTTGATGAGAGGTTTTACTGTAATCTGATATACATGTACAGTATTATTATTGCATTGTCTTTGAGTCATACTTAAATTTTATTTGTAATTCAAACTATTTTAATAAGGCATACAAGATAAAACTTTACATATACTTTGTATATAATATTTCATAATTGGATCAATTAGAAGATTTTTATTTTAGATATTTGAATAGAAAGTTATAATTATAAAGCAAGAGTTTTACTGGTGTAAACTTCATCATCTTGAAATATTGCTGTATTATTTTAAATAACTGTTGCATTATATCTGTTGCTAGAGTATTCTGCTAAAGTAATGTATAAAATTCATGAAGTTTTTGAAATTTTTAGAAATTTGAAAATGAAATAGCACATTTCTAAGTACAAATGCTTATAATTTGAGGAACACCAATATTTTAAAAAATTATATACATACTTTCAATTATTAATGGCTCTAAAATCTCATATCTTGGATTTCAACAGCTATAATCATGCCAATGTATAAAATAGAAATATTAAAATTTATTTCTTTGCTTAATGATTCTTTGAAATTATAGTGCCATCCTCCCCATGTGGAAATTAAGCAGCATATATCCAGTCTTGAATAATATATAATAGTGACTCATTACTTTATGAATCTGACTGTCAATGTTACTAGTAGAAAAAAAATTCTATTATATCTTCTATATTAGAAGAATGAAACATTGGTAATCTTATGATAATAATTAACATGTTATAAATGGGCAGAAGGTGCAAGTTAATTTTACAAAACCAATAAGCTAAACGTAAGAAAAATACATCTTAAAAAATAGGTGACTCAGAATAATTGGTATATGTTTCTAGAAGTATATGTACAAGTTATTAAATAATATATTTTAAGAAACTATAAATACTTAATTTTAAGCATTAAAAGGTCATATCACTATCACAACAGAAATATTTATGCATTTTATTACTATTTCATTACATAAATTATTTTTTAGTATTTTTTGTTAACTATTCTCTGTTATAGTTAACAAAATATACTATTTTATTTTCTTAGCATATGTAATATTATTTTAAAGAAGTTGAAAATTCTTAAAATAATTATATTTAAGGGATAAAAATGACTTAGATAGTGAGTTTTGATAACAAATTTTACAGAAGAAATTATAATCAAATATGACTCAAATTTTAAGTTAGTTATAAATTTCAACAATCTAGATTCTTCACCAGCCCAGGAAACCAATACAATTTTTCATTTTTGGCCTTATCATCAACCCAAGCCAGACCCTCTTTGACTAAATCATCCAGTGCCCTCTGTATACGGTGTTCAGACCATTCCAATTCCTTAATTAATATTGAAGATGAAATATATCCTGTACCTTCTGCCTGTCTTATGATGGCAGTGTGATCTACATTGAGTTCTGCCGGTATGGATTGCACAATCACTCTACCCCCGGTTTGTATCAGTGAGAAACCTTCACCCAACACCTTCAGTTTTTCAATAGCATGCTGCAGGTCATCAGAACTGATATCATCCTGCTTTCTACCACGGGAGATTACAACTCTCCTTCTCAATTCATCCAAAGGTATTATGCCACCATTACTGTATCGAGTAGCTAGACATACTTCTATAATCTGTACACCTAGTTGGTAATAGAAGTCTCCAACACCCAACATATTTGCCCAGAAGCCTTTACTGGATGCCAAAGGATCCACTCCTACACTGGCGCACATATTTTGAAACTGATGACGAAACTGAGGATTTTTTCTGATATCTGATTTATATTTATCAGAAAACTGTTGAAGATTGTCACGAAAGTTATCCATTTGTTTGGTCATTTGCTCCAACTGTTCGGCTGCTAATTCGTAACCTTTATCTCTAAATCTGGTTTGAGTTAGTTGCTGCTTTTGTACAGCACCTACACCACGTCTTCTCATATTTAAATAAATTATAACTTCTATTTATACCGTTATATACGAAACCGTTTCCACAAACTGCAAAACTCGCACATACATAACTACGACAATATATCAAAGCACCACCTACATTTTCGAAGAATTAAAGGAAATAATAATAAATGGAACTTCATAATAGTGTATTTTTATTTTAATTTAAATTACCTCTACTATTTGAAAATAACAAAATTTAAATATAATTATTATGAATAGAATAAATATTAAAATTACATTATATATGAGTTTTATTACAGTTTTTTTATCAATAGATGACGCCACTTTCCACTCTGGGAAAAATATCAAGGCGAATACTAAGTGGCGGGGCGAAAACAAGCCCTTCCACAGGCTGCCCATTCCTGTGGAATGGTCAGCCGGATTGTGGAGAATCGGAATCGACGGGACGGGCCCGGACCCCCATAATAAACATTTTCAAGGAGTGGTCCCGAGACTCGAACCAGGTCCAGAGTAGAAAGCCGAAGCGTTTCCACTCGGCCAATCCGGCCGACGGTTTTATTATAGTAATGCAAATGGCTAAAATATATACTGTTTGGCGTAGAAACGTTTCGGTTTTTCATTCTGGAGGATCCGGGTTCCAAGTCCCTTGAAAAGGTTTATCATGAGATCCGACCTGGCCCGTCGATTCCCGTACTCAAAACCATCCGACTGCCCCCTCCGTAGGGGTGAGCAACCTGTGGTAAGACTTGTTTTGCCCTATCATTTAGTGTTCTAATAGAATGGAAAGTGGTTTCATCTGTTGAAACAAAAAAGATATACCACCGGAGGGTGGGAAGCTTGAGGTTTGGATTATTTTGCTCTATCCAAGGCACAGATTACTAATATACAGATGGGACACTTAGCTAAAAACAAGGAAATTTCAGTACCACAGCGCCTCTCAGTTAGTTGATTGTGTATTTTTTCTTGAATGTAAAAATTTTATAATTTTTCAAGACATT